>RJWJ010023748.1:0-25437 GCA_004363605.1 Indri indri | reverse complement strand
AGACGGAAATAAATGAAGTTGGCCCAACTTTTTTTTTTTTTTTTGAGACGGAGTCTGGCTCCGTTGCCCCGGCTAGAGTGCCGTGGTGTCAGCCTAGTTCACGGCAACCTCAAACTCCTAGGCTTAAGCAATCCTCCTGCCTCCGCCTCCCGAGTAGCTGGGACTACAGGCATGCACCACCATGCCCGGCTAATTTTTTATATATATATATATTTTTTTAGTTGTCCAGATAATCTCTTTCTATTTTTAGTAGAGACGGGGTCTCGCTCTTGCTCAGGCTGGTCTCAAACTCCTGACCTTGAGCGATCAACCTGCCTCGGCCTCCCAGAGTGCTAGCATTACAGGCGTGAGCCACCACGCCTGGCCCCCACCATTTTTTTAACATCACTAAAAATTTGACCAAAATGCTAGGAAAATGTCCCATCCCCACTGGCTGCCCTGGTTGCTGCATTCCCTAGCTGGCCTTATCTGGGGCTTCCCTGGTCCAGTCTTAGAGAGAGGCCCTTACCAACCAACCCACCTGCGTCCCACCTGGCAGGCAAGTTGCCGCCCCAAGGCCCTAAACTGGATGGGCCGTGGGTGCACTCCCACCCACTCACCAACAGGTGGCAGCACTCTCCAAGGCTGTCACCCCGACGCCTGCAAGGCCAAGACGGATTTTCCCGGTGAGACAGACATCGGCTCCCTCATTTGCAGATGAGGAAACTCAGGGTGCTGAGGAAATTCTTCTAACCTCAAGCTGCAAAGATTTCATTCCCACTCGAGTGTCAGGCTGGTTTTCTGACCCAGTTCCAAGGGCAGCCAGCCCCTTGACCCCCCGGTTGCATTTGGCAATATCTGGAGATATTTTTAATTGTCACAACTTGGGTGTGGGGTGGTGCTACTGGCATCTGTTGGGTGGTAGCTGGGATGCTGCTGAACATCTTACACAGGGAAGGCCCCCCCACAACGAAGAACTGTCTAGCTCAGGACAGGCGCGGTGGCTCATGCCTGTAATCCTAGCATTTTGGGAGGCCAAGGCAGGAGGATCCCTTGAGGCTAGGAGTTCAAGACCACCCTGGGCAACATGGTGAGACCCTGTCTCTACAAAAAATACAAAAAAAAAAAATCTAAGTGTGGTGATGTGCACCTGTAGTCCCAGTTACTTGGGAGATGGAGGCAGGAGGATCACTTGAGCCCAGGAGTTTGAGGTTGCTGTGAGCTATGATGAGGCCACTGCACTCTACTCAGGGCAACAAGTGAGACCCTGTCTCAAAGAAAAAAAAAACTGTATTGTATCAATGTTAATTCCTCTCATAGATCTTTGTGCTATGGTTATATATGATATTGACATTAAGGTAATCGGAGTGAAAGCATATTGTAACTCTCCACAAAATTATTTCAAAATAAAAGTGTTCTTTTTTTGTTTTTTAAGAGTACTTATTAAATCACATTAGTGTGCCAGGGACTGTGCCAGAGTCTGGGGAAATGCTAGATGCAGCCTCCACCCTCAAGGATTTGCAAGGCATGGGGCTCCCAGGCAATAAACAAGGAAACAAACACATAAACTACATGCTTCAAATAGTGAAAAGTGCAGTGGGGAACGCAAAGTGGGGAGAAGAATCCGGCGGTGACCCTAATTTAATTAGGGTGATCAGGAAAGGCTGCTGACATTAGAACTGAGGCCCGAAAGAACCCAGGGAGCAAACCCCAGGCGGAGCAACAGCAAGCTCAGGGGCCCTGAGTGGGAACAAGCTTGGCCCGACTGCGATGCGGCAAAAAGTCCCGCATGGCTGGAGTGGAGCCAGCAAGGCTGAAGACACGAGACCAGAAGGCAGGCAGGGGCGCAGCCTGCAGGGTTTTCCCTGCCACAGCCAGGAGCTGAGACTTTATTTCTTGTCCAAATGCCATGACCCCTCCCTCACCCCAACGCCCGCAAACATCACTCAGGATGTAATATGGGACGGCATCGGGCAGGTGCTTATGAGTTCAAAATAACTACAGCATTGCTTGGAAAACATGAAAAGATTTTTGAAAAGAGGACTCAATTCTCCCAAGGATTTTCTTTGTCCAATCTGCTATAACACCTTTGGCTGTAAAATGTTCTAGAATGTTCTCTGAGTCTTTGCCTGGCTCAAACACATCCTTCACCAATTAAGTCCTTTTTCACCCTTTGCTAATTAGCCCATGACAGTTAAAGTAGTTCTGCTTGGCATCAATAGGCGGTAAATTCTAAAGTTACCTTGGACACCAAAACCTGGAGAGAGAGTCCGTTCATAGCCCTCCAGGTAAGCCAAGGTGTGTTTATGTTGACTTGTAAATGTTATCATTGAGATAAAGACACAAGATGAACAAACGCCCGCAAAGGACTGTGGATCCCCAATGAAATGTCCATAGATCCTAATGCAAAGGCCCGATCTCAGACAGTTATTCACAACCCTCTCCGTGGTGGGGGCCACACAGGCCTGCACAGGTCTGAGCTGTCAGAGCAGGGAGCAGGTCCATGCAGGGGAAGGGAGACGCTCTTTACAAAGCCTTGGAGTCTCTCCTCCCGGCCCAACCACTCTCCCTTGCAGGCAGGCAGAGGACAGGCACCCAGCCTCTTGGTTTTACAGCGATTCCCAGCCCTGGCTTCGCGGTGGTGGCATCTGCAGACTCTAACCATGCAGGGCCTCACCCCCATGGGTGGTTCTCTCCCTGGTCTGGGTCAGCCCGGACACCCGTGTGTTCAAAGCTCCCTCGGCCGATGCTCCTGGAGCAGACGGGGCCGGACGGAGCCCTGGTTGCTATTAGAGAATTGGCCACCGGGTGGCGCTAGAAGATGGGCGAAGAAGCGCGAGGGGGTCGCCGGGCTCCCAAATCCTGCAGTGTCGGGACGAGGCCCAGCTCGCAGCTCCCAAATCGGGAGCAAGCACCAGCCTCTGGCCACTGGAGATTAAGAGGTTTTTTCACCCTAGGAGTGTGGAATGTCGGCCCGGGGGCATTTCCAAATTTCCAGACTGCTCCCGGAGGGAGACTTGCTGGGGCTTGGTAGGCTGCAGGGTGTCCCCAAAGCAGTGACCCCCCCACGGGCACGGGGCACAGTCTCACGCACCTGTGAGCTGTCGACCAAGAAAACCAAAGCGTGCCAGCTGCAGGACCCCAAAATAAGGCCCGCCCAGGGCCCGGGGCGGGGACTTCAGGTCCCTGGATCCACAGGAAAGGCACCTCCTCTTGGGCAACCGGGAGAGACCTCTGAGAGCAGCACTCCCATTTTGAAATGAGCAATCGACTCCAATCTCTTCAAAACGCCCTTTGAAGAAAAACCCAGGTGCCTCCATTGTCTCCTCCCAGCTGAGAAAGAGCAGTCACTCTAGGAAGTCATCTCCCCCTGAATTTCCTTCGCTTCCCTAGAGCTAAGCACGGAGGCTGTGAGCCCCTTTAAATCAGGTACGAAATTCCACCAGTGCATTTTTTTCCCAAGGAGAGGGTCTGTAACTTTCACTAGAAGGATTAATGATATAAAAGTTTAAGAACCGTCAAAACAGATGGGCTTTAATAAAGGAATTTAAAATACTGTCCTTGGGATTCAGTTCATTTGTTCTGGAATAAATGTACTCCCTTTGCTCACCCCTGACATTGGTCCCACTGAAGGGAAAACACTGCCAGCCCCTTCGCTGGTGGGTCAAGGACTTGGGGTCTCCTGAAGGTCTCTGGTCACCCGCAGGTTCTGGGCATGATGGAGCTCACCTTGCTCAGGTGACTTCTTTCCTTGGGAGAGGTCAGAAAGAGGTCACTGCTGAAACGCTCTTGACCTAATCTTTACTGCTTCAGGTACCTGCACGCAACATGGGAGGGCCTCAGACAGGGGCACATCCAGGGATCATGTACCCCAGGTAGAGTGGGGGTCCCTCCCTGCCCAGTGGGGAGATGGAGGAGGGAGTCTGGGGCCAGGGAAGGCCGGCCCTGATGGCCAGGGTCCAGCAGGGTGGGAAGTGCTTTTCCAGTGGTCCCAGGAGAGGCTGCCCAGGGTGGGCCCTAAAGTTAGTGTTAGTGCCGTGAGTGGCGTGGGGTTGTAGCGCCCCCCGTGGGAGGGACAGGTGGAGCGGAGTCCGATGCACCTCAGATCACCAGGGAGGAAACCGAAGCTCAGAGAAAGGCAGCCTTGCCTGACGTCACACAGCAAGGGGCCTCAGAGCCATGCCCGGTGCCTGGGCCTCCTGCCCGCCACACGGGCGCGTTGCCCGGCCCATGAGGGGCCCCCAGCTCCCAGCATCCCTGTTGGCAGGTGGTTCCGTGGGAGCAGGGCCCACCCAGGCGGGCTGGCCAGCCAGTCCTGCAGAGGAAGGCGCCGCGGCTCCCTGGACGCCCTCGCACTCCCGCCTGGCCTGGCCCCCCTCAAAGCTGCTGGGGTGACCCGTTTCCCTCACTCTCCTCTGCGGCTTCAAAACAAACCAAAGTGCAGACCAACATCCTTTGTTTGTTTTGGGGGATCAGAGAAAGGGGAAAGCAGCTCTGCGGGTTTGCACTTAAAACAAAACTGCTCTGAGCTGCTCAAGCAGAAACCAAACCAAGGTGAATGCAGAGGCCAGAACCCCGTGTGGCGATGCTCTCTCGGAATGAGTCAAGCGAGGGCACGGGGAGCTTGCAGACAAAGTCTTCTGCTGACCTGTGCTGATGGCCCCGGGTCGGCCAGCTGCCACGGTGGGCTCAAGGCCGTGGCCACCCCACACTCACCCGGGCAACGTGCACTTGTGGGGCCCAGGCGCTGCTAGGGGTGAGCTCTCCAGTCAGGGCGGGGGGACAAGGCATGCAAGTGGGAAATAAGCCCAGGGACTCTGGACCTCGCAGCCCCAACCTCTGCTCCGTCTTAGCATACCTCAGCCCGTAAGCCCATGCTGGGTGCCCTGGACCACGTGACCTGCCCCGGGGAGCTGCTGGCCAGTAGGTGACACAGTGAGGACCATCCAGCACTGGGTGTTTTCACAGAGGTGTGGCCAGGCACCGTCTTACCTGCCTGGTGGACTGGTGAACCTGGGCTCCCCCAGGTCCCCTCCCGCCAGGAGGGAGCACACGGTAGGGCAGAAAGCAGGGTGCTCCAGACATCCGGGACCTGCCTCTCTCAGCACCCGGAGTACGTGGGCCCCGGGAGACAGCTGGTGGGAACCCTGCCTGTGCCTTTCCCTGAGTTTGGATGAGGGAATGGGCGCACCTACAGGCAGTGACGGACCTACCCCCGGACGGCCAGCGACTGCCGGATCCTGTCACCAGCTTTGGTGAACACCCATGAGCCCGAGGCGGGGAATGGCAGGAGAACAGCGGTCAGAGACTTAGGGGTGAGTGGTGGGTCCGTCGGCCTGGCAAAGTGATATCATTGATTTTGACTGTCCAGCGATGGCCAGGGGTGCTCCCCGCTGAGGGAGGATCCCTCACTTCCCCTGACAGTTTTAGATAGTTGAGCTTCACCATGCTCCAGGCTGGAGAGAATGAGGCTGCTGGGGCTCAGAGAGGCAAAGCAACTTACTCAAGGTCACACAGCAAGCCAGCACCAGAGGCAGGGCTAGGACCAGGTCAGCACTGGCCACACCCCTCCCAGGAATGGGCATACACAGAGCAGGATTCTGGGCTGTGGGACTACCTGGTGGGAGGCGGCTGGAGAGGACTGCGCCTCCTGTCCGGTCATTCCGGCCTGGGATGGGTGGGTGGGCGGGCTTTTATGGAGCACCTGTGTTTTCTTAAGCTACTTTTTCTGAGCACTTCCATTCTCTCACCTAATCCTCACTCCAGCCCTGGTAGGTGGGTGTCATTAGCCCATTTTAGAGATGACAAAGCTGAGGCACAGAAACACTTATCAACCAGCCCAAGGTCACACAGCTGGTAAGTGGCAGACTGGGATTCAAACCACGCCTTCCCCACTCCCGAGCAGAGACTCTTCTCTGCTGTGCCCGGCCCCCAGCCCTATCTCTTTGCCAGTGGAGTGCTGAGTTTGCACCCCTCGTTTCTAAGACAGCTGCCCAAACGCGGGGCCTCTTCCAAGCTCTCAGGTGGGTTATGACTCACAGCCCGAACCTCACAGGCTCATCCCCCCTTGCGGGGAGGCTGCCTCAGACTCCGTGCAGGCTCCCCCTGCCCCCACCCCCCAGCTCCCCCTCCCGCTGTGTGCAGGTGCACGTACAACGGCTCTACCAACAGCAGCCGACACCTGGGTGCCCCCTTCAGTGGGAGACCCGCCCCATCCTTCCTGCCCGGGTCCTCCTCGGCTGCAGGCCCACAGGGAAGCCCTAGGCCTGTGGGTTCGTACGAAAGCCCCGCTGAGCCAGCTGGCATTTCAGCTCCCTCGATGGACAGATGGCTGCACCCGCCCTTCCTAGAATAGGGCTCAGCAGCACGTGCGTGCCTATCTGCATGTGTCTGTGTGCACACGCCTACCTGTGTACGTCTGTGTGCACACGCCTACCTGTGTGTGTCTGTGTGTGCACATACCTCTCTCTGTGTGTGTCTGTGTGTGCACAGGTATGTAGGTGCTTATCCAGGTATGCGTCTAGGTACAGAAATGACTGCAATGTACCAAGCTGTGTGTGTGCGTGTGTCTGTGGATGTGTGTCATTGAATCATTTATTCATTCAACAAACATGTCCTGAGCACCTGTTCCATGTCAGGTACTGTGGCCAGAGCTAGGAACACAGAAGAGAACTGAACATACAGAGCTCAGAGCCCTCAAGGAGCTCATGGCCATGTGAGACTCCCCCGACCCCAGCCCCCTGGGGAAGGGAGGCCTGGTCAGGGGCTGTATTTCTGTGTGGGAGCCAGAGGGCAGTTTTGACCTTGGGGCAGCCGGTCCAAAGACAAGCACCCAGCAACTCCCAACAAGGCCCACCCCAACCACGTCGCAGGCCAAACCCCCAAGGCCTCAGCGGACAAAGCTCCTTCCACGGAGGAGAAACAGCCAGAGATCAAGATTCCCAAAGAAAGTCCTCAAATTCAATCAAACAGCTGCAGGCCCTGCCGGCCTACTTGCCGCCCTCGGCGAAGAAGCCCTATGTTAGGTCTCACTTGTTTCATTCACTTTGCCTACGTGGGCACTGTCAGTAGAAACATAACGCAAGCCAATGGGATTTTCTAATCGCCATTTTACAGGTAATCAATGAGACTTTACAACGGCGACTTTCACGTTCTCACAGCCCACGGTGCATTCCTAGATCTCTCTTTTTTTTTTTTTTTTTTTTTTGAGACAGAGTCTCACTGTCTTGCCTGGGGCGAGTGCCGTGGCCAGCCTAGCTCACAGCAACCTCAAACTCCTGGGCTCAAGCAATCCTACTATCTCAGCCTCCCGAGTAGCTGGGACTACAGGCATGCGCCACCATGCCCGGCTAATTTTTTCTATATATATTTTTAGCTGTCCAATTAATTTCTTTCTATTTTTGGTAGAAACGGGGTCTCGCTCTTGCTCAGGCTGGTCTCGAACTCCTGACCTTGAGCAATCCACCCGCCTTGGCCTCCCAGAGTGCTAGGATTACAGGCGTGAGCCACCGCGCCCGGCCCATTCCTAGATCTCTTGAGCCTCGCAGGCCCCCTCTGCCTCGATAGTCCACGCTGTACCCTCTGGTTGCTGATAACCCGGCGGTCTGTGCGCAGAGGAGCTTACTGGGGGAGGCTGCAGGTGATTCGCTGTAGAGCTCACGATTCACCGTAGGATCATCCCTGGAAATGCAAACCCACTTCTGTACTGCTGTGTAGGGCTGACAGGACAACCGTAGACCAGGCGTCTGTCCTGCTAGGAAGGGCTGTCTTGGAGACAAATCTCAGCTCCAGCTTTTGAGGGACTAAGGTGGCCTTGATGGGAAGAATCACAACATGTGAAATTCCTTGGAAAAAATGTATTGACTTTAAATAATTTTGCCTAATGCCATAATAATAAGAAAAAACAAACTCTTCACACTGAAAAAAAGGAAAAAGAAAGCATGGTGCATATGGCCCATCGACACCCCACTTGCTTGCAGACAGGACAGCTGAACCCCAGCGTTTGAGTTTCCTGTTGCTGCTATAACAAACTACCATGAACTTAGCAGCCTCAAACAGCACCAGTTTATCACATCACAGTTCTGGAGGTCGAAAGTCCTAAAATCAAGCAGAGCTGCATTCCGCCTGGAGTGTTCAGGGGAGAATCATTTCTTCACCTTTTCCAGCTTCTAGAAGCCGCCCGCGTTCCCCGGCTCGTGGTCTTGCCCTTGGCTTCAAGCCAGCAGCACCTCTGCTATCTCTGCAGCCTCTGTGCGCATTGTCGCATCTCCGCCAACTCTGACTCTTCAGCCTCCCCCTCTTTGCAGGACCCCAGCGATGGCACTGGGTCCACCCGGATAATCCGGGATGATCTCCCCATCCCAAGATCCTTGATGAGTCACACCTGCAAAGCCCTTTTGTCACATACGGTAACACATTCGCAGGCTCTGGCATTAGGACTCGGAGGCATCATTCTGCCTCCCACACCCAGAAACAGAGGGAAACGCCCAGAGTCTGACGGGCTGAGCAAAGGCCAGAACTCAGGCTGCAGGCCCCCCAGTTCTGGGTCCCTTTGGGCAGCACCTCAAGATGGAGGGACAGGCCTGCCCCCAAATGTAAGCTTATCTCCTAAAAAATGCTGTGCACAGAGTGGTCAATAGCACCCGGTTTGCTGTTCATCTCAGCTCCACCATCTACTAATGTGATGACCTTGGGTATGTGGCTTAATGACTCCAGGCCTCAGTCTTCTCATCTGTAAAGTAGGAGCAATGATAGGGAGCTACCGTGCAGGCCGTTCTGAGGGTCAGTGAGCCTGCGCGGTGGCTGCACTGCCAGAGCTTTGGCAACGGCCTTAGCCACGCGCACCCAGGAACACGCCTCGATCCACGTAGAAATGGGAGGAGCGAGGGTAGCAAGAAGGACGGAACGCACACTTGACCTGGCAGGGCCGGCAACTGACATAGTGCCCTTGAGCCTTGGAGCCCTTCTCCTGCCTCTCCCAGAGCAGGGCACCAGACCCGAGGCAGCCACTTTCCTGCAAAGTCCCCAGGAAACCTTCGAAGCCCTTGATACGTAAGCGGGTCATGGAAAGGGAACAGGATGGGATGGTTTTGCGTGAAAAGCCGCCTGCCGGGGGAGGCAGAGACCCTGGCCGATGAAGGGTCGGGTGTCAGGTGGCTGCAGAGACGCAGCAGGTGGCACATGGAGTGGGGGGCACAGAGAGGCCACAGAGAGAGGGGCAGCATCAGAGACGCTGCCAAGCGACACCCAAAGAGGAGGTGGGGATGATTCCCCGGGGACTGGGACGGCTTCCAGAGCCAGGACAGGAGCTGGCCTCAGAGGAGGGCCATTCCTAACGGGACTTTCCCGTTCCCAACTCCAGGCCCCGAGTCTCCATTCGGCCCCCCCAGGGGGAAGCGCTGGCGTAGCAGAGGCTGCAGGGCCCCGGGCCCCCTCCTGCGCCTGCTCCTCGCTGCCCCTCGCCGTGGCTGAGAAGGGTCTCATCAGCTCGGGGGCCGCAGCCCCACCCACCAGCTGCCGCCCTTCGGGGTGTTTCCTTTTCGGCTTTTTTATTTTGTGTCGATTCTGTGTGCCTTTTTGTGCAACGTGGACACGTGCAAAGCAAATCTGTACGCGGCCCGGCCTTGCCCTGACGTGGGCAGTGAGGCTGGCTGCACCGTGAGGGGGTGTGGGGCGGGCCGAGGCGCTCTCCGCCACCCCGCCCTGCTCTGCACAGCAAACACAGCACAAGGATGCTGGTCACAAAGGCCAATCAACCAGGAACGTCATTTTCCTCCAACTTTCCAAATGTACACAAATTTCACTGCCTCTCATAAAAGAAATACATACTCACTAAAGAAAACTGCGCCATAAGGAAAGACCACCCTGTGGCCTTGCTATCCAAAGACAAAACAGCTCACGGAGTATCTTGGTCTGTTTCCTTCTGGACTTTTCTCCCCAGGCATCTTTTTATTTTTAACACATTTATGCTCATGTTGCCTGCATACTTTTTGTGTTTTCATTTAGCATTAATTTTTTTACTGCTACGGCTCCGGTATGTAGAGCAGTACTTGCCACAAATGGGACTTCACTAAATATTTGCCGAATAAATGAGCGAATGAGCATAGATAATTTTTCTGTTTATGGAAAATAATTATCATGATACACAACAGCTGAGGCTTACTTTGTACTAAGTACTTTGTATATACATTATGTCATGTGATGCGATAATTCTATGAGGTAGGTTCTACATTATGTTAATTTTACAGATGTGCAAACTAAGGCTTAGAGAGAGATGTATTCCCAAAGCCACACAGGTAGCACTGGGTTTTGTTTTTTCTTTTTTGAGACAGGGTCTTTCTCTGTTGCCCAGGCTAGAGTGCAGTGGTGTAATCATAGCTCCCTGCAGCCTCAATCTCCTGGGCTCAAGCAATCCTCCCGCCTCAGCCTCCCAAGTAGCTGGGACTACAGGCACACACCCTCACAACCAGCTAATTTTTTTATTTTATGCAGAGACGGGGTCTCGATATCGCCCAGGCAGGTCTCGAACTCCTGGGCTCAAGCGACTCTCCTGCCTCGGCCTCCCAAAGTTCTAGAACACAGGCGTGCGGCACCGTGCTGGCCTGGCACTGGATTTCTAACCAGGTCTGGCTGCCCTCGAGCCTGTATTCCCAGCACTGTATATCACTGCCTCTCGGTGAACATTTTTAGAAACAGCATGTAAGATGATTTCATACCATTCTTTTAAATGGGCTTAGCCATTTCTCAATTACTGAAAACTTAGGTTATTTTCTGGTTTTATCTTTTACTGTCATAAATAATTCTGCCATAAACTTTTTGCATAACCTAACTCCACATATAAGGGTTATTTGTTAGCAAAGACTCCTCAGAAATTGAATTACTGGTTCAAGTGGTACAAGTGTTTTTACAGCTTTTGAGGTATGTTTTTCCATCCAATACAGTTTAGTTTTGTTTTACATATGGAAATTTAGACGTATTAAATCCACCACCTTCTCTTGTACAATGTTGCTCCCTGTTTCCAGATTCGAAGTACTTTCCCTCCCAGAGCAGTCAGTGATTCTACTTCCTGGCTGTTGCATGGTTTGCTTTTGAATTATTTAACCCCTCAGTTCTCCAGCACTTCCTCTGGGGTACGCACTGCGGAGAGGCTCCGTTTACACTTCCAAACCCTCCAGGAGCTGCCTCCCTCTCTCTCCCGCAGGGGAGAGATGAAAGAGCGTGCGGAACACTGAGAGTGGAAATAGGGAGGCTGCCTCCCCCAATCGCAGCGGAGGCCTGCCCTTCCTCCACCGTGAATGGCTTCTCTCAAGGTCTTCCATTTCTTCTTAGAGCTTCTGCAATGCAGTGACTGAGTCAGAATTAAGGTAGAACTGTCTTAATAAGAATTAGCTTAAGAAACTCCTTGAAAAACTCACAGGATGCAAAAAGTCTTCAAATGGAAAACTAAAGATAAGTCAAATTAGGGATGAGGGTGTCACCAGGCATAATAGTTTTTGGTGAGCTGGCTTCGGGCAAGGGTGGCAGTCGGGTCAGAGTGGGGATGCGGGCTTGGGCCAGGTGGATAAAGACACCACTACCCACCCCAGCCGGCACTAGAGCCATCGGGAACATCTGGGGATGAGGGAAGGCCTCCCAGGGCACAACGAGGCCTCTGGGCGGCTCTTGAGGACATGTGACGTCTTCCTGGCTGCAGGAAGAGTTGGAAGCGTGTCGTACCGTGTATGGCCCTGCACAAGGGCCCCTGGCCCAGGGAGCCAGTGAGGCCGAAATCCAGCTTGTGCCCTCCAGCTAGGAGGATGTGACAGCTTCTTCCAGTTCTCTCAAAGGTGCCTCGTGAGCCAGCCGCTGTCCGCACTGCACCAGTGGGACATGGAAAGGCACCGGCCCAGGGCCACTTCCAACTCGGACACGCTGTCCAGAGGAGGGACCGGAATTACCCTCTCCGTACCCGTGTGACGAGGGCTTGGCTAGCCTACTCTGACGGCCCTGCCCCGCTCTGGCACTGGGTCTGTGCTGAGAGTCCACGAGCTGCTCTTGGGCACACGCTGTGTGCTTGGTCTGGGCTGGAGCAGAGGAGATGCCCCAGGGTGCTTCCGCAGGTTAGGGCAACTGGACTAACCAACACTCTCCCAACCAAAGGCTGTTCCAGCGTAACCTGCAGGGTCAGAGCTGCTCCTGTTGCTGCCTTTCCTTTCAGGCAGCTCCTTTTTGTGGGCTTGATTATTCGCAAGAACCTTGTTGAGGAAACCAGCAGAACCCCCTCACTCGCCACCCAGATGTGGCGCCGTCTGCTCCATATTAAATAATATTAATAATCAATGCCAATTGACAGGCTTCAGGACACACTATCCCCAAAAATATGGCGCCTTGGTATATTGGATATTTTTTTAAACTTTATTTTTTCAAAGAGACATGGTCTCACTGTGCTGCCCAGTCTGGCGCGCCGTGGCTGTTCATGGCATGACCCCACCACTGCTCAGCAGGGCTGTGTGACCTGCGCTGGTTCCCCCCTCTTTAGGCAGCCCCAGCATCCAGGAGCTCACCATGCTGATGCTGAACTTAGCGCAGACCCCCAATCAGCATGGTGCGTACAGCCAGAACCCCGGGGCGCAAGCGACCCTCCTGCCTCAGCTTCCCGAGTAGCCGGGACCACAGGCCTGGCACATCCCGATCCCTTAAGCTGAAGGGATCTGAGCAACAGCAGGTGCAGGGAGGACTCTGCCCTTCCCCCAAAGCAGGTCGTAAGACCCTCGCGCGAGAGGTGCCCTCCCTCCACCAGGAGGGAAGGGCACCCTTATCTCTGAAGGGGGGATGCAGCCAGGAGTCCGACGGAAGAGGCCTTGCTAGGTGTCTCCCACTTTGCCACCCTTAGCTCAGACCCTTTCGTCCCGTCACCTTTTCCCACCACCCGCCCTCTTCATCAAACCTGGTGTAAAAACACTCAGCTCCAACAGCTTCTTCAGGTCTTTACTTTCTTGCAAAGCCCCCACGTCAGGTAAAACTTACATTAAACACATTCGTATGCGTTTCTCTCGTTAATCTGTCTTTTGTTACAGCAGCGGTCCCCAACGTTTTTGCCACAGGGACCGGTTTCATGGAAGACGATTTTCCCAACAACAGTGTCGGGGAGGTCGGGGGCGCGGGGCCCCACAGCGGGGGCCCCACCCAGGAACCTAGAAGTCAGGAGGGGAAAGATATTTTCCCTCCCCTGCGCAATGCATTCCTGAGCGCCAACTATGTGCCAGGTGCTGCGCCTGCTGCTTCCCAAGCTTTCTCCTCTGGCGCTGACTCCACGCTTCGGGGAGCCCCTGCTGCTCTCCCCACTTTGCAAGGTTATGGAACAAAGTCCCCAAACCCCACGATGCATAACTGAGCAGAATTCGAACTCAGATCACTCTGACTCCACACCTAGGCCCTCGTAACATCTCCACCTCCTTTTTAAACGAGGAAACTGAAGCGTGGAGTGGTCACGCCACCTGCCCAGCCACCTGGGAAGTCGGCAAAAAGATGCCCTTCCGTTCCTCCTGGGGAGCCTCCTGCCCCATTCCCAAGCTCCTGCCCTGCCCTGCCCTAAAGCCTGGGGAGGTTCTGCGCTGGGCCAGGGGCTCTAAGGAAGAGGACCCCAAAAGATGGAGTCCCACCTGAAGGGCTTAGCCCCAGGGCAGCTGCTCCGGGAGGAAGCCTGGGAGAAACAGATCAGGTCTGGCGCTCCCCATCCCGCCTGCATCCCACACTGCCCGGGCGCGGCTTTCCCCCCGGCCTCCGCTTTGCGGGGCAACTCAGCGTCTCTGTGCAGCCCGGACACCACACCCACCCGTGGTCTGGCAGCACCTGCTCTCACCTAGAAATGAGGCCTTTTTTCCCTAACCCACAAGTCAACCAGCCAGAAACAGGACTTCTCTCCAGTCTTTATCTTTACGGTGGATTCCTCCCTCCCAGCGCTGGCATTTACTCCTGCAAGTAAAGCAGCAGAGAAGTCTTACATCAGGACTTCCTGTGGGCTACCGGAGAGGAGGGAACAACCAGCTCCTTTGTTGTGCAGGTTGCTGTTTGTCCCTGACAATGGCATTCTTAAGGAATCATGATATTAAGGACTTAATAACCATCTGGTAGACGCAGTAAAACATTTCCATTAAGGTGTTTCTGGAAAGTGCTGTCCTCATCTGTTACAGGAATTTACAAAGTGTCTTTTAATTATGTCGGTTCTAAATGAGACACCTCCTCCGTGCGGTAATTTTCTGAATGAAGCTACCCTGAAGTACTAATTAGTTTGTTTTCAATGCTCAATTTACTCTGCCAGCATGGTGGTTAGGGTGGGGCCGACCTGCTGGAACTGGATGAGGTCTTGGCAGGCAGGTGCGACGCGCGGCGGGTTGGGTCTCTCCTGGCGAGAGAAATGGAGGGGTTCGATTCCATTTCATTCCACCCTGTCAAGTTTCTAGACTCTCCCTGTTGAGAACTGACCAGTCTTTAAATTTAACTGGGGAATGTTGCAGTCACCGGCCTCCTCCTGGTTAGCCCGAGGAGCCACTCGCCCCAGCAAGCAGGGACTGAGCTCCTTGGAAGGTGGCAGCTGCCCCCTCACTGTCGCTAGAGGTGTCAAGCAGAGGGCATTCGAGCATTGGGTGGGAAAGTGGGCGCCGAGGTGACCTCAGAGGTCCCTTCCTGCCCAGTGTCCCTCTGATGGTTTCTTTACTATTCATTCTTGTCACCAAACATTCATGGAAGCCTCTCTCTGTGCAGACAAATGAAGAGCAAAGTGGGGCAGGACGGCTGTTTGGGGTGGGGGCTCGGGGTGGGTAACAGGGGAGGGGGCCACACAGGAGACGGGCAGGGCTCTGGGAGAGCGGGACAGGGCAGGGAGACCCCCAGGAAGCCACAGCGGGGTGGAGGGTGGACATTATTTAGGAATGGCAGTTAGACCCCACGGTGGTGCCCATGGGGTGATTTGATCTGAGGGAGAAAGCGGGTGGGAGATTTGGGGGGAGTAGGAAGAGTTTTCAGCCTGGGGAGGCAGGAGAAATCTGAAACACTTCCGCTGTCTCTCAGGCCTGCACAAATACTGATATATATACATGCATTCAGGTGCTCATGACACGTGAGGACAACTGCTTATTTTGGTTTTTAACTTTTTCATTTAAAAGTAAATACTTGCCTGTGAATCATAGAGCTTACAAAGTGAAAGTCTCCCATTATCTTGATTATCAGCCCCTCCCAGAGAAAACTATTAACATCCTTCCAGGCCTTTTCCTACGGCTGTGCAAACACACACACACCCCACAGGCTTTCTTATTTCAACGGGATCCTATTAAACACATAGCTCTGTGATTTGTTTTCACTTTACAATATATGACTGTCACAGCAGCCAGTACCTGCAGATGAGTAGTCGATAGCACGGAGGCTAGTTTATTTCTAGATTACCATATTGATGAACATTAAGGCTGCTGCCTTTTTTATTTTATAATTGCAAACAAAGCTGCAGTGAACATTCTTGAGCATAACTTTTTGTGTTATGTACAGCTACAGGGATACTTGGAAGTGCAAGATGTTCTGCATCGTTGTGCAAGTTTTTCTATGTGAAGTGTTCTCAGAAGTGTACTGCTGGGTCAAAAGTGTATGTGCCCTTTAAATTGTAGCAGATGTGGCCAATGGCTTTTCAGACGCAGGCTGGCCCCTGGCCCCTGCCTTTTGCATGTGACAGCACCCATTTACCTATGTTCTCTTCTACACCCAATAGTTTTAGTCCTTTAAATTTGTTGTCAGTCTGATGGGCCGAAAAAATGCAAAGGTGGTCCTCACTGTTCTGACATCTGTCCTTGTAAGCAAATAAGGAAAAAAGGCTGAGTGAGTGGTCACAGGGCCGAGGTCAGCAGCCAGGCTGTCCCCTGGCTGGCCAGGGACGCTGACTCCTAGGACTTCTGAGAGGCCTTGCGTAGACCCCCCACTGCACCAGCCTTGACTGCAAGTACAAATGCAAAGCACATCAAATCAGGCTGGGGTCCGGGACAGAGCAAAGAGCCTGTTATTCCTGGGGATTGAGGGGACCTGAGCAGGCAGGGCCTCCCTGAGGCAGAGGCTTTCTGAACCTGACACCGCAGCGTGACCTGGGCTCCAGGCCTCTCCGCAAGCCTCCCTCAGGGGGCTGCAGAGCCAGCAGACGGGCACTGGCCCCACGCTGCCCTCTCCCCAGGCGCTGAACCCAGTCAAGGGTGGGCTTTAGTGCCTACAAGGAGGGTCCGCACCGCCCGCACTCCAGCAGAACAGGCGAGCCCGGTGACTCAGCACTGCCTGCTGTGTGGCTTGCCAGGCTCGGCGACGGGCCATGAGTCACAAATTACAGGCCTGCGCGGAGCGGCCTGTGCCAGCCTGGGAGGCAGCGGCGCTGGCAGGAGCTGCAGAGCTCCGGGCGGGGGGCGGCGGGGAGAGAGAGACGGGAGCAGCAGACCGGGCACTCTGACAGCTTCCCGCCCCGCCGCCAGCGCCGGGCTCCCGGGCCACAGCGCCAAGGCCTGGGTTCAGTGACGTGATCCCGGGAGAAAGGCTGGGATGTGTGCTGACCCAGGTTTCCCTTGGCTCCAGAGCAGAGGAAACAGCTGTAGACAGTGGATCCAGGGAGGGGCTCCTCTGCCTCCGGGACGGCCTCGCACACAGCGCCAGGAAGCCAGGAGGCCCCCACGCCATTCCACAGGCTCCCACCAAACAGGAGCTGACACCCGGGGCCTCTGAGGGTTGGCACCCCCGAGCCACGTCAGCAGGCTTGGCCCAGGCAGCAGGGGCTCCCCGAATTTTCAGAGAATGGATCACTCTTGCGTGCTAGTACAATGAAGCCATCCACACCCTACACCCCCCACAAAATTCCTTTCGCTTCCAGAACACATTCTCAGCAACAGCAAACTTAAATGCTACCCAAGTTTGAAGTCTTGTCTGGTTCTTTGTTATAAATCCAACTAGATGTTTGATCGTGTGGCCGAAGGTGACGCAGAAAGGCACAAGCAGCCAGGGAACAGGGCCGCGGCCGGTCTCGGGCAGAGGCCCAGGGAGACTGGGTCTCCTTCACTCCCACCCCAGGACTCCAGGATCCCTGAGATCTGCAGGCCGCCCCACACCTGCACCCCTCCAAGGCACACCCCACTCGGGCCTCTCTCTCCAGGGCCTCTGCCAGTGGTGACCTGTTGAGGCTCTGGGCTGCTGGCCTCAGCGACGGCACGGAACAGGCCAAACACAGACTTTAACGAGCACGTGTCGGGCACCGTGACTCTGACGGCAAGACTAAGGTGAAATAGAACCTTTATTGCAGTAGTTGAAAACTTTGTGCCATGTCTTAGGAACCAATGATAATAATGAACATAATCATAACACTGGTCACCACTGAGCGCAGCTGTGCCCCCGCTACCACGCCGACGCGTCGCACACGCGTGATCCCAGCCGGAGCGCTGCCACCCGCCCAGCGCTAAGTGCCTGCGTCCCCAGGACCTGGTGCGGTGTCCAGCAAACGGGTGGATGGATGGCAAGGTCGGCACACGTTAGGAAACCAAGATGCTTCCTGGTGTAGGTACCCTCCAAAGACTGCTTTTCTGATAACCGCTTTTTCTCTTAGAGGTACACAGTGCACTTGCAAAGAGACACATTTTGCCTTATTTTTAAAAAAGTTTGAAGCATCTCGAACACACGGAAAAGCACAGGAAATAATATGATAGATCAAACTCTATTTCTAAAAACCAAAGAATTTATAACATTGGGATAGGGCTTAGCCGTGGGTTGGAAGACAGAGAATAAGAAAGAAGGACACGGCAGTAAAACGGGGTTGGTAAAATTCTGGTTTTTAAGTTAGCTGGAGGGGTCGCGAGGCTCACTTTGAAATTATGCTTTATAAATCACATATATGTTGCACATATCATTCTGTATGTATTTTGTGTTATATATTGCACAGAAACATTTTATAAAAGAAAACCATATAACAGACATACTTGTATCCACCATTCAGATTTAACAAATAAGATTTTACTTCACTTATTTTATGTTTATTTTTTTTAGAAACAGGGTCTGGCTCTGTCACCCAGGATGGAGTACAGTGATGCAATCACAGCTCACCACGGCCTTGAACTCCTGGGCTTAAGCGATCCTCCTGCCTCAGCCTCCCAAGTAGCTGGGACTACAGGCATGTGCCACCACCACGCCCAGCCAGATTTACTTTATTTGTTTCAGATCATCATCATCATCATCTTCATCTCCTCCTCCTCCTCCGTCTTCCTCCTCCTCCTTCTTCTTCTTTTCCTTTTTAGAAACAAACTACACACATGGCCGAAGCCCCATCCTCCATCCCGTTCCCCATCTTCCCTCCTGGATATAATTGTCAAGTTTTTTATTTCACATTTATATACTGACCTCATATCCAGCCACCTGACTAAACTCTTCTTAGTTTAGTTGTAAATATCCTTGAATTTTTTACGTAGACAATGTCATCTTGTGCATAAAATTATAATTCTTTTCTTACATTGTAATTTTCATTTTTATTTATTTTTCTCATCCTACTATGCCAGCTAAAACATCTAGTACGATGTCGAATGGTATCGTCACCACCAGGTAGATTTCTCTCATCTGATTTTAAAAGCAATGCCTCCAATATTTCACCATTAAGGATACTGTTGGCTGTAGGTATTTAATAGATATCCTTTATCGGGTTCAGAAACTTTCCTTCGATTCTGAGTTGCTCAAGGGTTTTTATAATGAATGATGTAAATTTTTTATCAAACACTTGTTCTATTTGCATCTGTTGAGATGATTGTATGATTGTTCTTTATTCTGTTTGGTAAATTACTTTGGGTTTCCTAATTTTAAACTGTCCTTGTATCCCTGCCATATATATAGCGAAAGATAAATAGATATATATAGATATAGATATCTACAGATGTCTATATTCAGTTTGCTAATATTTTATTTAGGATTTTTGCCTTTCTCTTCATAAGTGAATTTGCCTATAATTTTCTTTTCTCGTACTGTCCTTGGCCAGTTTGCATATCAAGATTATATTAATCTCGTAAAGTTCATCAGGAAGCATTCCTTCTTTTTCAATTTTCTGGAACAGTTTAAATAAAAGAGGGCTATCTGTTCCCTGAATAATTTGGGAAAAATCACCCATAAAACTATCTAGCCCTGTTGTTTTCCAGTATGTTGGAAGGTTGTTAAATTTTTTTTTTAAATAAATTTTTGGTTCTGGAATAATTTCATATTTACGGAAAAGTTTCAAAGATAGTAAATAGAGTTCCCCTACATCTCTCATTTCGTTTCCTCTAATGTTAATACACGAGTACATAACCATGGTACATTTGTCAAAATAAGAAACTCACATCGGTACATTGCTATTAACTGAACTCCAGTGCTTGGATGTCACCAGTTTTTCCACTAAGGTTGATTTTCTGTTGCAGCATCCAGTGTGGAATAGCACAGGATGTCTAGAGAGGGTTGATTTGTGTGTTTACTTAAGAGTTTTGGTTGATGGTTATAGTAACAGCCCCATCCCCCGCACTCCACCCACCACCAGTCTCCATCCCTGAGTCCTTACCTGTGCACAGTCCCTCCCACATTGATTCAGAGACTTGCTTTGGCCAAGATTTTTTATGATGTGTCTGATGAGACATCAGCACACATGACACAAGCAGAGGCTTGAAAAGTACGTGTGCCTTGGCGGTTGCTCTATGTCGCTGCTTGCTGGAAATCCTTCTGCAACAGGAGAAGCTTGGAATAACCTGATGGAGACATGTGACCCAGCTAACAGCCAGTGTCAACTGCCAGGCATGTGAGGAAGCCACCCTGGACCACCCAGACCCGGCAGAGCTGCCAGGTGGCTACAACTGCTGGAGTGAGCCCAGGTGAGCCCAGAAGGACTGTTCAGGTGAGCCTGGCATGAAGGGCTCATCACAAGATCATGAGCAAATAAAATGATTGTTGTTTTAAGACACTATGTTTTGGGGTGACTTGTTACTCGGCAATAGATAACTGATACAAGATGTAGAACTATTCAGTTTTTCTTGATGGTTTTGGATGTTTACATGTCTCTAGAAAATTATCCATTTCTTTTGAAACTTCAATTTTATTTGAAAAAAATTACGTGTGGTATTCTCTCATAATTTTTAAAAATCTCAACAGCATCTCTTCTTAGATTCACTTTGTAATTCATGGCATGATTTGCTTCTTTTCTCTTTTGTTGCCCATGTGTCTTGGCAGAGGTTTGTCTTGGTCTTTTCAAAAAACTAACTTTTGCTTTTGTTTATCTCTCCATCGCTTCTTTATTTTTTATTTTGTTAGTTCCCATTCTTATTTCTTTTTTTTACTACTTTCTTCGAGCTATTCTGTTATTCTTTTTTCTAATTCTTGAGTTGGATACTCAGCTTATTAATTTTTAGTCTTTTTCTTTTTCTAACGTGTTCTTTAAAGGATCTAAATTTCTCTCTAATCATTGTTCTAGCTGATTCCTAAAAGTTTTTATAGATGTTTTAATGTCCCTCACTTCCAATTATTTTATAATTTTCTTTATGGTTTCATCTTTTCCCTGTGAATGCTTTAGACACACTTCCAAATATAATGGAGTTATTTTGAATATCTCTTAGATTTTAACTTCTAATTTTATTTCATTAAGATACTATAGTCAATAAGATAGATATTCTTTGATATTTGTTAAAAATTTGCTTTATGACATAGTTCAGGGGTCATCACACTTTTTGCAGCAGTCCCCAACCTTTTTGGCACCAGGGACGGGTTTCAGGGAAGATAATTTTTCTGCAGGCAGGGGGTGGGGGTGGGAGGCCAAGCTCAGGCAGTGGTGTGAGTGATGGGCAGCGGCTGTAAATGCAGATGAAGCTTCCATCGCTGGCCCACCGCTCACCTCCTGCTGTGCGGCCTGGTTGCTAACAGGCCATGGACTGGTGGTACCAGTCCACCGTCTAGGGTTTGGGGACCCCAGCTGTAAAGGGCCAAGTAGTAAATATTTTTTATTTTATACAGCCTCTGTTGCTACTCTTCAACTCTGGCAGTGTAGTGTGAATGCAGCTATAGACGATATGTAACAAATAGGGTGGCTGTGTTTATTTTGTTATGTTTTTGTTTTATTCTAACCGAAAATCACTGTCTTTTAAATAGTGAGTCTAATCCGTTTACTTCCACTTTGAATTCTAACATATCTATATTTATACCTGCTAAATTTAGGTAGTATACTGATTGGTTCAGCTGCTTTTGCAAATACATATCATATTAAAAGTGGCTTAAACAAGATGGAAATTTTTCTCTTTCACAAAAATGTCCTAGCTAGTATGATGGCTCTTCTCCACAAAATTATGAGGAGCCCAGCTTCCTTCTTTCTCACTGCACCGTCATCCTCAGTACACAGCTTCTATTTTTTGGTACAAGATACCGGATCTAGCTCCTGCCGTTACATGGGAATTCCAGCCCACCAGAAGAGGAAAAGGAGAACAAGAGGGGAATTTCCCCAGCCCCGCACCCCCATTTAATGGCAACGCAGAAATTGCAATACCCCTTGTGGTCACATACCATTGGAAACATTTAGCTGTAAGGGAGGCCAAGAGATGTATATTTTAACACATTGATTGCCATGTGAGTTGTATTTAACTCAGGCTAGTTTTGAGCCCGCGGTGAAGCGAAGCCCTGCAGTTGGTCCATGAAAATCTTACTTGTTGATGTTCTCATTGTTGCAATTAATACTGACATCTTAATTCTAAAAATGTGGATTGGGTTGCGTATAACTCACACACAGAAAACAATAAAAAAATAACAAATTAGAAAGGATCGTTTTGTTTTAATAAAACACTGTGTCCCCGAGGAAAAATTTTTTTTCTAGTGTGGCAGTCAGTGTGTTAAACCTGCGTGGCTAAAAGTTCTAATACCACGTGAGAAAGGGAGAACAGATATCGAGGGTTAAGTAGTACTTTGGGCCACATCTGCCCTTCCAGTTTGAGTGCTTTCTGTTTATAATCTGTTTGCTTTGCTTCTCCCCTGCCCCTTCCTGCTTTTGATTTGTTTGATGAAATTTTCTTATTTTCCCTACCAGTTTAGAAGTTATGCATTTTAGGTTTTATATTTTTAATAGCTGTCTTTACATTTTTAACATACATAACTGTTTTTAATAAAGTCCACATATAAAACATTAACCCCGCCCCAGAGCAGATCCAGGATGTACGGGACCTGAAGCTTATTCGATCTGGGAGCTCGCTTGGAGAAAAAAGAGTACACAGATCACTCCTGCAGTTTATGTTCCCAGCTTCCTGGTAACTCACTTCCTGTCCCACTCTCTTCCACAACAGCAGAAGGAGCTCAGAAGGCTTCCCGCCAATCACTCTATGCCATCTCCTCCATCATTACCCAGCACTTTATTCTTTCTCCTTTTAAACCTTCCGCATTACTTGCTATCATTGCTGTTTTTTATATACAAGGATTATTTAGATTTTCCCGACACACTCTTTTTCCCTCGGTATTGCTTTGCCCATCCCACTCCTTTCAGAGTTTAATTTCCTCTCCAAGGAATACTCTCCAGCGGTTTTTTTCAATGAGGGTTTGTATGCAAAAATCTTTCTCAGTCCTTTTTGGCCTGAAATGTCTTTCTTTTGTATTCCTTCTTCAACAATATGTAGTTTGGTACAGAACTTGGGGATGACAATTATTTTCCCTCAGCCCTTTGAAGATATTACTCTGATCTCTTTTGTTGCTGATGAGTAGGCTGTTTACTTATGATTTCTTTGCAGGTAATTTTTTCTTTTTTCTGTGGTTTCTTTTAGGATTTTCTCATTGTCTTTGGTGTCAAGAAGTTTCGCTACAACGTGGCTAGCTCTAAAGTGATTTTTCTTTTCTCTGTTCAGAAATCACCATGCCTCTTCAGCCTGAGGATTTACACACCCAACAGTTCTGGAAAGTTACAGCTGTCAGCTCTCTGTGCAAGGCAAAGCTGCTTCCTCATTCTCTCTGTCACTCGCTGAAATTAACGTCAGGGTGTTCTCCCTGCTTATCTGTCCTCTGCGTATCTTGATGTCTTTTCTCACCGATTTTCAGTCTTTTAAAAATCTCCATGAGGAATTGGTACATTCATCGAAAGTGTATCAGGACAGAAAAAACTTCTCTGGGAGGTGATACTGTTGTGCGTTTTAGTGAAAGCAAACTTTACTTAGCAGCCGTCCTCTCTGGGAGTCCCAGCAAAACTCCCACCCAGCCAGCCCCCGGCTTGTACTGTGCTTTCAGAAGAAAAAAAAGATGAATGTTAAAGAAATCAGAAGCACAGAATGACTTACAGTAATAAACTGCCGAGTTAGAAACGAAAACTTCAAAAGATTGCCAGAGCCGACTACAGAAAAGGGAAATTTTTTTAGTGTTCTCTAAACCTTATGGTGAGCGACCAAGGGGCCCGTCTGAATTGACTGCAGCTCAGTCCCTCTGAATAGATCCTGGGAGAACAGACCTCTGCTCAACACTTTTCCTTCACCGGCTACCCCCCAATAATCCAGGACGGTCTTAACCACGGGAACGGGCGGGGACAGGGCAGGGGAGGGACTCTCCCACAGCCCACTGATCACCGCTTTTTAGGAAGGACGCGGAATGCCTGACAAGTCCAGGAGCTACAGAAGCTCCCTGCACCACCCAGGCCTCCTAAGCGGCATGGGGGAGAAGAGAAAGGTGAAAAACCAGGCCCCAAACCTCTGGGAGACCACACCATGGCCCTTGCAAGAGGGTCATGTTCCTGCTTTCTAACATTACCCCTCGTTTCTCCACCTTTGAGGGTTTGGGTTGGGCTAAGGGTGGTTTGCATGCTCGTGGTAGCAGGGAAGCCAAGAATGCCGGGTCCTGGCCACACCCTGAAGGCTCATCTGGCGCGTAGCAGGCCAGGAGCCCAAGGGAGCCGGCTCCCGGGGGCCCCACTCTGCACACAGCCCCTCCCCATCTCACTCCGGGACCCCACGGATGCTCTGCAAACTGAAGGAGCTCCGTGCTACGGCAGGACAGACGCAGCGGCTGGCCCTGCCCTGCCGAGGCACCAGCCTTCTCTTCTGTAAATGGGGGTAATAACATCTGCCCACCCACCTCACATGCCGGAGACCTGTCTTGAAGAACGAAAGAAAGATGTGTTCAAGTGTTGTGAGTCTTATGGGAGCGCTACTCAAATTCAGAAATTACGGAGAAATGTCAATGGAAAAGAACCCAAACTCTGTAAAATAATTTAAAGAGGCTTATTCAGAGCTGAATGTATGTGACCACGGCCCAGAGAGCCACACCCAAGAAGCTTGAGCAAGTGGTCTCGACGTGGTTGGGTTACAGTTTGGTTTTGTACATTTCAGGGAAACAGGAATTACACGGTAAGTCGTAAGTCAATACACGGAAGGCTACACTGATTTGGCCTGACAAGGCAGGACATCTCGAAGCAGGGCGTTACAGGGGATAGGTGGGTTTAAAGATTCTTTGATTTGTAATTAGTCAAAGAAATGAAGCTTGGTCTAAAGTCTTGAAATATTTTAAGTTAAGATAAGGAATCTGCTAATCAGAGACAAGCCACAGGACATATACCCAGACTCCAGTGAGCTGTTAAATAAATTGATGGCCTACAAGGGTGGTTTAAAATTTGTCTTGTGTAGCCTTAGGCCTGTTAATAAGTTACAAGGGACATCTCCAAGAAGGGAGGAGGACATGACGAGGCATGTCTGACCTCCTTCTCATGGCCAGCAGCTCGGCTTTAGGGTATTTCTGAGGTCCCCTTCTCCAGGAAGGGAGACATTGGGTCAGTTGGGAGGCTTAAGATCTTATTTTAGTTCATAGAAGCCTGGTAAATTTTTTTCTTTATATTTTTTTAAATGAAGTTTTATTTAAATAAAATTTATTTTAAAAACACGATTATGGTATAAAGTATTTAGAATTTCAGAAAAGCCTAAGGTAGTAATAATAATAGTCACCCTTTATCCCAGCGTCCAAACAGAACCACTCCTAGCAATTCGGTGTCTTGTTCCTTCCAGTTTATTTAATATTAACAGCATTTTTTATAGTAAATATTCTTCTACGTCTTCTATGTCATCATTGCTTATGATTTGAAGTCACGGGTTTTCTCCAGTGGTATCTGCTTGTGGTAAACTAGCAGTTAATTAGTGAATATAGTCAACCCCTACTGCTAGATATTTCCACGGTTTCCCAATTATAAACAACGCTCTAAAGTATCGTATGCACATATATCTATGATTAATTTCTAAGCAGCAACAGAGTTGCTGAATGAAACATCTGCACAGTTTTTAAGTACTGGCGCAAATACTTTTAGGTTATTAAGTATGAAATGTCCAATTTCCTTAAGTACTAAGTTTGACAGTTGATATCTCTGACATTTCATTGTGACACTTCTTGTTTTATTTTTATTGTGAAGGTACATCCTCTGTCTTTCAAACACATGTTTTGACTTGCGATTATCTTTCACATTTTTTT
>RJWJ010023747.1:0-25501 GCA_004363605.1 Indri indri | reverse complement strand
ATCATTGTTATGGTTTGAATGTGTCGCTCAAAGTTCATGTGTTGGAAATTTAATCCCCAATGCAATAGTCCTGGAGAGGTGGGACCTTTTAAGGTGTGATTAGGTCGTGAAGTCTCTGCCCTCATGAATAGATTAATGCCATTATCACTGAACTAAGTTTCCAAGAGTGAGTTTGTTATAAAAGCAAGGTTGTCCCTCTCTTGTGCTTTTTCTTTCTCTTGCACATGCTCTCTTGCCCTTCTGCCTTCTGCTGTGGATGACAGCAGATCTTGATCTTGAGCTTCTCGGCCTCTAAAATTGTAAGAAATAAATCTCTGTTCTTTAGAAATTACCCAGTCCCAGGTATTTGGTTATAGCAGAACAAAACAGAATAAGAGAATCTAACATCTTAAAATGGCTAAAACAACAAATATTGATAATATTAACTCTGGTGAGGGTGGGGAACAACTAGGTCTTTTATACATTGATGGTAGAAATATAAAAGGGGTAGTCACTGTATTAGTTTTCTATTGTTGTAACAGTTTACTGCTAACTTACCAGTTTAAAACAAAACAATTCATTTTCTCAGTTTCTGTGTGTCAGGAGTCTTGCACGTAGTAGATGGAGCCTGCATGACTTCTGCACCAACTACCCACAGTTAAGCCACACTCCACAGGTGAAGGACACATTCCTCCATAAAACTTCCTTCCCTTTAGACACCAGCTGCACTTCTGGGAATACTGAACCACCCTCAGTTTTAGTCGGTTGGCTACAAATTCTGGGATTGCCACTACACTACCTCCCTTCAAGTTTAATAATTTGCTAGAATGACTCCCCAAACTCAGAAAAGTTTTATAAATACAATGACTGATTTATTATAGCAAAAACATTCAAATCAGAACCAACCAAGGGGATTCATGGCGTGAGTTCTGAGAGGGTTTCAAATGTGAAACTTCCCTTGCCCTCTCCCCATGGAGTCAGGATGCATTGCCCTCCAAGCACATGGCTGTGTTACCACAGGCAGAGTACTGCCAATGCAGTAAGCTCACCCAAGTGCTGGTGTCCAGAGTTTCAAGTGTGTTTTCATTACATTTCATTACGTTTGCATGTTTGATTAAATCATTGGCCATGTGACTCAATCTCCAGCCCCTCTCCTCCCACTGGTGGTTGGGCTGATATCACGTGGCTCAAAGGCTCAACCCTCTAATCACGTAATTGGTCTTTCTAGCTTCACCAGACTCCATCCTGAGTCATCTCCTTAGCATACATTAGGGACCCACCATGAGTCACCTTATTATTAATAGTAATATGAACTACCAGCTGTGATCCGAAGGGTCCACCATGAATAACAAAGACACTCTTATCACTAGACAAATTCCAATGACTTAGAGGCTCTCAGAAACTGAGGACAAAAGCCAGGCAAATTCTTTATTATATACGTCCTCTGCTCAGGGTCTCACAAGTTTGAAATTAAGTGTTATCTAGCTATGTCCCTGTTGGGAGGCTGGATTAAGGAAAGGGCTTCACTCAAGAATACTCAGGTTGATATCTCAAAATATCTAACAGCTAGTGAGTCATGCTTATGTATGTCCTATGCACTATAATAAAATAAATGTCCTCAAAGATCTTTAATATTTATGAAGAAATTGAGAAGGAAAGATGGAGAAGAAGAGAGGAAGGTAAAGTGGAATATTAAAACAAGAAGGAGCAGAAACAATAGTTTCTCTCAGAAACTGAGGACAAAAGCCAGCCAAATTCTTTATTATATACGTCCTCTGCTCAGGGTCTCACAAGTTTGAAATTAAGTGTTATCTAGCTATGTCCCTGTTGGGAGGCTGGATTAAGGAACGGGCTTCACTCAAGAATACTCAGGTTGGTGGAAGAATTCATTTCTTTGTGGTTATATAATTGAGGTCTGTCCATGTTTTCTTGCTAGCTGTTGACTGAAGACCACTCTCAGCATCTAGTGGCCACTCTTAGGTCCTTACCCCATGTCCCACTCAACAACATGGCAATTTGCTCCTTCAAGTCCAGCAGAAAAATCTCTGCTTCTCTGAGTCTGTTTTAACAGTCTTACCTAATTATGTCACCTCCATTTAGGATGATCTCCTTTTTGATTAGCTTGAAGTCAACTGATTAGGGACATTAATTACATCTGCAAAATTCCTTTGGCCACATCACAGGAGTGATTTCCCATTATATTTGCAGATTCCATGGACACTCAAGGAGTAGAATTTATAGGGCGCATGTACTCTCATGGGTGGGAATCTTGGGGCCCATCTTAGAGTTCTGTCTGTCACATCTACTCTGGAAAACAATTTGTCATTCTTTTTTTTATAAGATTAGATACAGCAATTGCTCTCCTGGGAGGAATTAAAGCTTATGTTCACACAAAGTCTTAGACATGAATGTTCATACTAGCTTTGTTTATAATAACTTGAAACAACCCAAATGTTAATCCTTAATTAATTTACCAAAGAGGAAAAACTACAGGGAATAGGGCTAGCACAGGAGGGTTTTTAAAAGAGCAAACTTCATAAGAAAAGACTCCTAAATGGAACAGAAAAGTGGAGAGAGAGGTGGTGGGTGGTTAAGAGGAATTCAAAAAAGACCAGCAGGGTTTAACATCAGAAAACAATGGAAATAAGGCAAGATGAAGCCAAAGGCATGGATATAGGCAAAATTATAGAATGTCATGGAGACCGTATTAAATAATTAGGAGAAATCCATGAGGTTAATCATGTATAAGTTACCAGAGAAAAGTAAACAGAATTAAAATGGTAACTTTTGGTTAAGAACTTAGTGAAAATACACCTCCTTTCAATACCATGAAACCTGTAATTGACATATAATGAAGTAAATAATAGCATAATTTTACTAAACAAAAATATGAAAGTTCTTTTAATACATAATTTTATTTGTCTAATAAATTTAAGTCTATCTAAAGTCTCTACACTGTAACAATTTGCCATATGATCAAATGTACCTAAATAAGCTATTATTTATTAGCTTATTAGCTACTAGTTGTGTTTTTAACATCAATTGACAACTAAAGCCTTGGCATTTTCAGCAATATCTCAAAATACCTAACAGCTAATGAGTCATGCTTATGTATGTCCTATGCACTATAATAAAATAAATGTCCTCAAAGAGCTTTAATATTTATGAAGAAATTGAGAAGGAAAATGGAGAAGAAGAGAGGAAGGTAAAGTGGAATATTAAAACAAGAAGGAGCTGAAATAATAGGAACCTGATAAAGGAGAGTGGTAGGTGGGTTTTTGAAGTTCAATGTTAGAATGTTATAAAAACGTGACCCTGTTTCCTCAGTTATGCACACACACATTCACATTTTAACATTTCTTAAATTAGAACATGTTTTGCAATCACATTTAGCTAAAGAAGTGTCATGATGATGTCATTTTCTTTACATATGCTTAGTCTGAAATTCTTTTGACAGTGAATGCCAACAGAAATGAAGAAAATGCCAACATCAGATATTATTAAATTGGTGTCAGTAGCATGAAGAATTTCTAGAAAAATTTATAACTTTTCAGAAATGATGCATCACCAAAGCTCTTCAAAGCACAGGGGAAAATATTATATGAAAATACACAGTTATAGATAGGCCAGAATCAATATGTGATTTGGAATATCCAGAGTATGAATATGCAAGAAGTTTAGGCACAACTTAACCAAATTTTTTCTCTTGTGTTTTTTAAGTAAGCACAGGAATTATATATGATCAAAATATGTTTTTAAGTCTAAAAAGCTGTTTCAAAAAGTATAAAACATGAGTTATGCAAAACATTGTCTAATAGTTTAGTTGTCAATGTTTCTGTATGGTTTTTCATAGCACATTATATTGATTTGGTGCATATTATAGTCCATGGCATTTCTGGTTGGATGAAAATGATATTCAGCAGGTCTTTATCAACTGCAGTCCCAGGAAAGGAGTAAAATAGAAAAAAATCACCTACCATATGTCCAAATATTTATAATACATCAAACTATTAAGTAAAATATTTTCTATCCTTCTATTTTGACAAATACATCTTCATTGCCACCCCAAAATCATGTATTCCATCCCTCTTCTCTTTCCACGCCCAGCTTCCTCCAGCACCATGAAGGGCCTTCCATTCACTTGTGCATATGCTTCCGTCCACTCATTTGAACTCATTCTACTGGGTAGACTTTACACAACCACAAACAGCTCCCCTTTGAACAACCATCTGGAATAGGGTATGGTCTGACTTCTGGAGGACTCTGTGGCAAAGAAGCTGGCACAGGCCCTTGAGCCAGGCTCAGGCTTATTTTGGAAAGACAGTACCTGAACTGTGTCTCCAATGGGGAGGGGGTGTTCCCTGCATCGGGCACTATCCCCTTGGCCCAGCAGGAAGCATGTTGCCAGACAGGAGCTACAGTGTGCTCCTCAAATATCCTGGACCCATGTCAGGAGTTCTAAGCTCTTCTTGGCTAGATCCAAGGGTAGTGCCATAAAGTATAATGCTTGAAAATCAACGTGACTTATAAGAAATACATGATAAAACCATCAAGTTATTGATAAAATACTGGCAGTAACATTTTTTAAGCTCCTAGTGTGAACTTATGGGTAATATTTTTACAGTTTTTCCCTTCCCTCCTTTTATTTTGTAGGCAGTTCCTTCATCTTGCCATTACATTTTAACTAACAAATTGCAATATGCTATTTATTGAGTCAGGTGCTTTCAGGGAGTGCTTCAGCTATTCCTGTGAAAACACATTTTCCAGGGAATCTATGTCAATTCTTTCTTTTTTTTCAGACTATGACGGGGGTACAAATACTTTGGATACATAAATTGCTTTGCACTGCCCGAGTCACAGCTATAAGTGTGCCCATCCCCCATACAGTGCGCACCACACCCATTAGATGCAAATTTACCCATTCCCTCCTCCCCCCTCCCACCTGCCCAACACCGAGGTCCAAACAACCTGTGTTAATTCTGTATTCCACTAAGATATTTAGATAGTCCAGCAAAATAACCACACCAAATGAGCCCATGCCTGATTGACTGAATTTAAATTACAAAATGGCTTTCATAACTACTGAATTCGTCTACCTAGATATTGAAAGGCATTTTATAAATCAGAATTAGTATACATTCCTTAGAAGAATGGCTTTATATTTATTCTCTCTAGTCTACAAGAAAAATATTATCAAAATTTCACTCTACTGAAATGAAAGTTTTGTGTCTTTAGAATTTTTAAAGACTATAAGTTAAAGGGCAATACTTTATGTTGACATAAAATATTTCTTAGTATAATAGTAAATTAAATATCTTTCATTTTCTTCATAGTGTGTATGTGCAGAAGAGATAATACTTGGTTATACATAGATGACTCATCCATTTCATCAAGCCTAGAGAATCTATCTTTTAAAATGCCTCCTTTGTTCCATTACTTTAATTAAAAATTTTTGATATACACCTGTACCTTGGACAGTGCTTTTTATATTAATATTATTTAAATCTTTACATTAATATCTTGGTGTTTTCCCTAATGAGTCACCTTCAATGTTAAATCAAAGCAATAAAGAAAAACAAAATGAATTAGAAATCAAAGAACATGCTTCAGAAGGTATGTTCACTCATGAGATCTTATCATTAGCATTACTTTTATTGAGTTGAAAGAAAAACAATTTAATAGTGAAATACACAAATAGCTTGTCTGTGATGTTATAGTCCTATGACCTACTGTGGTAACTGGCTGCCTGTTGAGCTAAAGAAATTACCATAGGAAGATCTAATATGTCTACCGATATTCAACTAACAGAATTAAAAGGCTAGTATGTGTTTATAGACTCATACTGCTTAGCAGTGTAAGTAGTTATATAATAGAAGATTGGTGAGAGAAAAAATTGTCAAAGCAGGGGTCAATATAATGATCTCATTTTCACAGGGTTTTAGTTACTCTCTGGTCACCAACTAGGTACCTTTAGAAGGTATCACTTTTATATCACCAGGGTACTGTTTAGTACACTTAAGAGCAATTTAATTACAACACTGAGTACACCCCAGGAATGGAAATGTGGTTAATTTCAAAGCACCATCAGGAGTTCACACTGTTTCCTATTCCTTAGTTCTCACATATCAAAGCACTAACTTTAATGGAACCCCAGTAAGCTGAAAGAGTTAATAAAGCATCATGCTGCCCTGAAAATCACCCTTTTGGAGCAAAACAGAACGGAGAAAGAATTGAGTTTGGCATTGAAACATCTATATTAGAAGCGATAAACAGAACATATCAAAGGACTGTTATGATTTAATCATGAATTTTCCATCCTAAGTCTTTTAAGGAAGACATGAGAATATTAAAACGACTACCACAAAAAGTATGTGAAATGGATTCTGAAATTAATATACCCACAACCAAATGGCTGAGCACCAAACAAGAGACTCTGAAAGTTAATGGTGGAGAAATCAGTCAATACTTATTCCTAGTTTGATTTCAGGCCAAGAAAGAGAAATTGTTTTAATAAAAAATATAATAGAGAAAATAGGAGCACTTGAGCAAACATCAGGAAAATAAAAACTTCACTGCTAGATGTGAAATTACTGGTACAGACAAAGAGCAACTCTTTAACATTATTTTTCCTTTTTGTGATAGGCAGTTCACAATGCAGGCAGAGTAGTTCGTGAACAGCGGAAAGAAGCATCTCTTTATCTGCTTACTAGTAACTAAAGAAATGAGTTATGTAAAACTAATGTAAAGCGTCAACCTACAATACCTTGGGAAGGTCCATGGCACATATAAAGCCATTAAACACCATAGTGGGCTGGATCCTAAGAGACCAAAAACCAGCTTTCGGAAAATCTGATACTCTTTAGAACTTAGCTAGTGGCCAAGGCGCTGAACACACACAAAAAACTAAGACAGGTTTCATACCGATTTGTTTTAGTAAAAGGATAAACAAAATTAATTCAGCAAAACATATAGAAATCCTATGGCAAGCAGGTACCAGAGACAATATTTCACTTGAAAAATAAAAATCTCAACAAAGGACACACAAACAAAGATAAAAATGAAGGGGCCACATGATTAGTTAAGGGAAGAGGGGGGAAAAAAGGAAAAGAGGAATAAATGATTATAAATTGCATACATACATGGAAAATATTTCGTATCAATGTCCCAGTGCTGTATCGATCTCTTACTTTCTGTCACTTAATTCTTACAGTACTTTAAGAAGCCATATTGTTTTATATATTATTGTCTGTCTTATAGAGAACCTGAGTTTTAGAGAGTTTGTCTCCATGAGAAATATGTTAAAGTAAACTCCAATGGCCTTTACTCCAGCTGCTCCTAAAAGAATTGTTCTTGGCTCTTCAATGTCATAGTCTTTATTCTCCACTTTTTGTTATGTTATTTTTATCACACCATTTCATCCAAGCCCTTCCTTCAACCAATAGTGTTCATCAGTCCTATTGTTATACCCAGGACCATTTTCTCCTAATTTTGCCAAGCTACCTATTGCTTGACTTTTTTCCCCTGGATAATGGACAATACAATTCATCTTTCCAATCACATGCTTGATTTTTTTAATAAAATTCCCCTTCCCCAGGGTAAATTTTTCCTCATACCCCAATCCTGCTTTAGTCCTGCAATCATCAATCGTTTCTCCTTTACCCAGGAAGCTAAACTCCATTCTGGCAAATCACAGAGCTCCTCTTGGTGTCACTGAAGATTCAGGGACTCCAACAACAGTAATCTTTCTGCAATTTTCCAGTTTGCTAGTCAGCTTTGTAAAATGCTTGATGGCTTCAATTGTCTATGTCTCTCACACTTTCTCAAGTCATCAGAGATACTCAACCACATATAACCTTAAATTGCATCTGAAACAACTTTTCTTATTTCTGTGTCCTCAGGAGAAGATGCGCTTTGTTTTGTTTCTTTGTTTTTCTTTTCTTGTTTTGTTTTCATTTTTAAATCTAAGGCTAATCTCATTTTTTTTTTTCTGGCTTGGGTCATTCTGAAGTCTGTTTTATTTTAAAGATGAGATGCATGCAATTGTCCCAACCTCAATTATATGATGTACATAAACATTTGCAATTCTGCAAGTAAAGAGACATGATGTTGCATAATTCATTTCAATGAAAATTTGTTATATGTGTCTAGACATAATAAAACATTGTGTAGGTTTATTTAATGAATGCATAAATAGAAAAGGTAATTTAAAAGAAGTATTTCAGAAAGAAGAAAAAGAAGAGTCTCAGTCCAAGTTCAAGTACTCTTACACTCTTTGGTATAAATGTAAATACTTTGTATGGATTGAATTAAGGAATATCAATTATAAATATCACACCTTAAAAAAAAAACTCTAATATAGTCATCTTTTCAAATTATAGAAATACACACAGTCCATGATCCTTTTTCTGTTTTTGGAAAGGAATAATATCATCATATGCTGCACTAATTTTTGATATAAATCATTAAGACATCAGAGTTGGCTCACATATTTTAAGTATTCAACTTAAGAGGGGGTAAATATTATCAAATTAAGTCAGGTCCTTCCTGGCCTCCAGTGATATCAAAGAAAATTAAATCGTATTATTCAAAACTTACTGAAAAACAACAGATTTTTAAAAGTTCTGCTTTACTGTTCCATAAAATCAATTGTAATTAATTCTTGCATTTGCATGTGATTTAAAGTTGAGTAAAGTTTCAACAATTTTCCATTAAATGGTGTGAAATATTTGACATAATATTATATGCTTTTCCAGCATGTACAATTATATTTTTCTTAATAAGTTAATATTAATGTGTTCAATATGTAGCTCATTATTGTTTTGACATACTGTAATTGGTAAGTGCAGAATATAGCTATTAGCAAAGATTTAAAAGAGAAGAATTTACTGAATAAATATAGATTCCACATTTGCCTTATTTCAATAACATTTTATTATCAAATATTAGACAAATTTATGAGTTTGGGTTTGAATTCTAATTTGAAGATGAAAAATCACATGAAAAATTTCCAGTGAATGATTAAATAATACTATATTAAGATGAAATAAAATAAAAAATAGGAAAAACTATGAAAAATGAGGAAAGATATAGCAGATATTTGATCTTAGCCTGTATGTAAAGCTACATAATAATTAGGCCAGCGATTATTATTTTTTAAGTAAGATGTATACAGAAGTTAGATGAGAATAATACAGCAATGACAAATAATTTATCTCAATCTTTTTATGCACCCCCAACTCTACAATCAGTTTAGCATTTTATTGCTTAATTTAATATATATTTCATTTAAATATTAAGTTATTAATTTATTGGTTTCTTCGAAAACTACATCTTCTAACATCACTGCAACTGTAAGTAGAATGAAAAAGATCTGTACTGAAATTTACTCAGGTAACTTTTAATAGTTTAAACAGCTTAATTTTTAATGTCATTTATATTTGAAAAGTGCTCAAAATATTATAGTATTAAATATTTAATAACATCATTACAAAAAAATTTAAGTAATTCAAGCCCAAACCCTAGAGACACAGGGATCACTACTTCCAACTCTTAAAATACCAAACAAGTCCACTGAGATTTATACATTTTTTCATAATTTAATAATGTAGTTTAAGTTGTTGCTAGCTTTGCAAAAATATACTGTAATAGCACAGATGTGACTGTTAATTAAAAAGTCTCTTGTGAGAGCAAATGGGTTTCTGGGTGATGTTTTGAACAAGATTATGTCATTTAGAAAAAAATTTCTGAGTACACAAAATCTTGAACTTATAAACATTATGTGCCTAAGAGACCATTGATTTTTTTTTATCCCAACAATCCTGCAGAGTGAAGAAAACTAAAGGTAATTTGCACATCAGCCTGAGTGATTTTATATTTTCTTTAAATGGGCCATCTTGCTTCTAGTGTCAAGATTTATGTTTCATTTTTGACAATGTAGCTTTTTTAACAGTTTTTCTTTTTTTTCAGTTTTTGACAGGGTAGATTTATAATTTAAAAATGTGTTGTTAACCATGTAGGTGGCAGGTACACTTGTGTCTTCACATTAATTTTCAACACAGTGATATTTAAATGGCTGAAATTTGCCAAAATAAGATTTCATACATAATTGATTGCATTTTACATGAGTGTAAATGTAAGAAAAAATTAACACAGTTCTAAATCATTAGAAAAATACATAGATTTAAATATAAAGTATCCAGCTATTGGTTGGCACTAAGATATTGTGTGCATGGTATATCATAAATTATTTTCTTTATCAGCTACTTTATTTAAATTGTGGTGAATATTATTTAAATACCTACACTGAAGAGAACATATCAATATACATGCATGAGACAATAGATGATTGTTGATATTAAGTATAGGTAGAATAATTTAATACTATCTGTTAGGGCATCATAGATTATGTGATTTCCCAGTTAATACACAATTTTTCAGCATATAAAATTTTCTTAAGGAATAAATCAAGCAACTTACCAAACTCCTTGACTCTTATAAGAATATATACTAAAAGTGACTCCATTCTCTTATACATGTATAAACTCATTCACATACACATAAACTCTATACATACTCACACAGACATAAACATACACAAATTCAAATATGTGTAGTGTGTGTGTGTGTGTGTGCGTGCATTTAAATATATGTTTGCCAGGATAAAGAAGAAATTCAAAGAGCGGTGTAAATTTATAAACTTTGATCATTGACATTTACCAGGCTCCAAATATATCACTTCACTAATGAGACATTTTTTTCTTCCTTTCCTGGAGATTTTTTTCTAAAAATTTTAGTAAACATGCATTAACTCTAGTATTTATTGTTTTTGTAAGTTTCCCACCTTTTTGTTTCTGTCCTTAAGAGTTTTATATGCCCATGAAAGTACATGCCATGTTTTAAAATACATAATTAGTCTTTTTTCTCCAAACGCCTTTAGGTTTTTCTTTATCTTAAGTGTTCTGCATTTTCATTAGTAAATATAATACTCAGGGTTCATTAGACTGCTTGAATAGAAACTTATGTGGCTTTATTTAATTTTGGAAAATCTCAGCTGGCATGTGCTTAAGTATTGTCTATCCCTATCCTCTCCTGGAAATCTTCTTAGATAGAAGTTAAAATAAGACCATTGAGAGAACTCAAAAGGAACAGCCCTTTAGGAGTGGGGAGTTATACTCCAACTTCCTGACTTCTTCTGCATTGGCAATCTGTCTCTTTCCCCCTATTTATTTATTCATTCAATCATTTATTTTCATCAATATGGATTCATGGATATTTATTTTATACTTTGTATGATAATCCAATAGTACTTTTTTTTTTTTAAATTTGTTGCACTGCTCTTAGTGACTTTCTTCCAAAGAGTACAGTAAGAATATGGGTAAAAACAAGTAGTTTTATTGTGGAAACACGTGACAAACACAAATTCTGATCAAGGTCCATATCAACAGTGATAACAGTGATAAGTCATGTTGATAGTGTTTGCCCTTGATATGGGGTGATGAAAATGACACTTTACCTCTATACCCTTCCTCCCCAAACCCTTAACCCCAGTCTAATGAGAAAAAACATCAGACAGATCCCAATAAATACACACTACAAAGTACCTGAACTATAATTCTTAAAACTAGTAAGGTCATTAGAAGGTTGCAGAAACTGTTATAGTCAAGAGGAATCTAAAGAAACAACAACTAAATGTAATATAGTAGGGGATTCTAGAATAAGAAAACATTAAAGAACTCTAAATTAGTAATGACGTACCAATATTGGTTCATTAGTCATAGCAAATATATCATACTCATATGAGATGCTAACCACAGAGAGAACAAGGTTAAGGGTATATGGGAAGTGTACTATCTGTATCATCTCCAATTTTTGTAATTCTAAACCTGTCCTAAAAATAAAGTTTATTTTTAAAAAACACATATGGGTGTGGATGAGATGACTCACACCTGTAACTCTAGCATTTGGGAGGCTAAAGTGGGAAGATTGCATGAGGCCAAGAGTTTGAGACCAGACTGAGCAACATAGAGAGACCCTGTCTCTACAAAAATTAAATTTAAAAATTATCTGGACATGATGGTGAGCACCTGTAGTTCCAGCTACTATGAGGCTGAGGCAGGAGGATTGCTTGAGCCCAGAATTTTGAGTCATCTATTTGACAGCCAAATGTAGACATAGAACATGCAATCAGTATAAATTCTAGAGTTTGAGATCTAGAGATATACAGTTGATGGTTACGAATATGCAGGTGGCTTTTAAAAAATGAGAAAGGATGATATTGTCCATGAAGTGAAGGTACATTACTACAAAAAATAGCATCAGCCCAAAGGAATGTTTAATCTTAACGGGTGTGTGTTAGTTTTCTACTGCTGCATAACAGAGTGCCACAGACAGAATGACTTAGAACACTTGCTTATTAGCTCACAGTTCTGTAGATCAGAAGTGAAGCATGATGCAGTTGCTCAGGATATTGAGTTCCTTGAAGTTGTAGGTCTTAAGTCGCCATTTCTTCAATGGCTATGAACTGGGAGCCACTCTCATCTTCTAGAAACCACCTTCATTCAATCCCAAATAATCCCCTCCATCTTTAACCCCCCAATAGTGCATCAAAGTCTTCTCTTGCTTCAAATCTTTCCCTCTGCCAAAGCCACAGAAAAGTTCTCTGCTTTCGAAAGGGCTCGTGTGATTAGCTTAGGTGCACCCAGAGATTCTCCCTACCTTCAGGTCAACAGTGCCATACGACATGGCATAATCACAGGAGAGATAGCTCACCCCATTCACAGCTTTAGGGTGTCACAGCATTGGGAAGACATCTCCCGATTCTGTGCATCCTCGGGAGGGTCCAAAGATACTGAGATAACGAAAAGAGAAGTAGAGGTACAAGGGTGAAAAGGAAAGAGGAGGCTAACGTAAACATTTAACGAAACCATCGGTGATCAATATAGGAACTTAATGCCCGTTCGTTTTGGAAAAATAGCGTTAACTTTAGAAAGAATCTTAGAAATAATGGAGTTAGAAATCTGAAGCCTGGAGTATGAACTGGGATGGCACAACAGGTTGCTCTTCCTGGAAACGTGGAAGAGATGAGAAGGAAACAGGGCAGAAACTAAGAAGATCGGGGATGAGAGGGATGCCTGTGTTCTTGTTTTGATGAGCTAACGGTTACCAGAGAAAAACGCAAGTAAATGAGAAATCTCATTTACAGAAGTTTTAAAAATTAGCAAACCACATGTGCTGAGGGCTCACAAAAGCCAAAGAGTATTTTTTTTTCTTATACAGAGTAAGTCCTCTCGCTTGTTTAACAATACCAAAGGAAGTAGCTCTGGCATTTTCTATGTGTGTTAATATTTCTCCTGCTATGTGTCTTATAGTTGCTCAAAGTATGTCGTAATTGCATTCTAAGTGTGTTTTCCAGAACAAAACGGTCTGAAAAGGTGATCGAATATTTGAAATTACAATGCTCCAAAAATAACTAGATACATGGTTGGCATACTTGATTAACTGAGAAATCTCATGGAGTTTAGGATACACTGTCAAATTTAGAGAAATCAATAGTTTCACTTTCAATATATTGCACATTTTCTTAGATATTGCCCAAATATTTAATTTTTCATTGGTTATTTAACCAAATAACTACATGTTCCATTTATTTGTAATTGATTGACAAAAGCCTCAGAAAATCAGCCAATAAACTCAAACATACTTCTTAATGTAAAACATATTCTTAGCATTAGAATTATCAATCCATAAAATATTTTAAGACAAAGAGTCTGGAAATAGCATATTTGGTACTGTGTCCTAGAAGAAGTACAGGATTTCTTTCAGTTGTAGTTTCTATTAGACACACACCTCTAGAAGACGATTGTGAATAACTGTTTTATATATTAGAATTAAAACCAAGTACATTCTAATATAGCCAACCACATCCAGGGCAGTATGTTCAGTTTAATGTTTTTTCCCCCAAATTATGGCTGTATCATTAAAAAAATCATTTCTCTTATAATTTTAAATAGAAGTAAATTAAAAAGACCAAATTGGTTAAAGCATTTTAAACAAAGGGAGCAAATTCTCAGGATTCACTGTCACTCTATTAAATAATTAGTAATTTTAGATAATTCTGTTTCTAGTGAAATAGAAAGTAAAACAATAATTGGAGTAACATAGTGACTCAAAAAAATAAGAAAAAGAATATTACCTGCTCTGCGACATAATTAAGACTAAGATCTTCACAGCAATGACAATAAACAGTACTTCCTCAAAGATCTTTTTTAGATGGCATCTCGTTTAACAGCTCTAACTGAAGCATAGAACATAACCATGTCTCAAGAGGATCCTCCTCTCCCTGTGTGGCCTACAGATTGCAGAATGACCTGCCTCGTTTGGCCATGATGGTCACTGCTCTTGTTTCTATTGTTCAGGCCTTCTTGGCCTCCCTGCTTTGTGTCCTTCTGAAAGACTCTTGCTGAGTCTGGAGTTCAGGCACCTAGGAGCCAGTGTCTCACAGTACCACATACAGATGGCATCTCAGCAGTTTTCCAACCCTCTGGAAAGCAGGAAGTGAACAGGATGTTAATCCTCTTTGGGAACCACATACGCCTATTCCCTTCTTTTCTTTTTTTATAGGGGAAATTGTTCCTTACTACCCTTGAAGGTACAGTACATGAAAGCTTATGAACTTCCACTTACACGTGTAGCTTCGATCACATATTTTTATCTCTGTTTATTCCTCAAATCTCACTGATATGACAGTCAAAAAATAAAATTGTTATATTGCAACCAGAGCAGAAAAAATGGAAAATTACACGTGCAGATTAAAAATGTCAACAAATTTTGAGAGATGGAAAGTCGGTGAATGATTGTGGGCAACTAATCAAGCAAAGAGAGAAAGACAACCCTCAAAGGTGTGGAACCGATAACAAGCTCGCCAACTTATCCCACAGCAAACCAGAAGGCTTAGGACTTTGGGGGCAACAACTCCTTCTGAAACCTGATGTGTGGGAGAGGACACTTAAAACAGCACGATTGAGGTACCTGGATTTCTTCCCCAAGCCTTTGCTGCCAGGCAAATGTGTCTGTCCCCGTCAAGCAGAATAGAGGAAGTACGCTCGCTTAATCAGCAGGGCTCTGGACTCAAAGAACTAAACACAGCAGAGGACAGGTGTGAAATTAAGGATTAATGCAAGTCTGCACAGGCATGGCGACACCCCTCTGCTCTCTTTCTCAACATATTTTCCAGGATTCTTTCTGGGCAGAGGAGAGAACAATGGTAGACCTAGAGCTAATGACATTTCAGGATTTCCCCAATGGAATAACAGGCTCTCTCACCTGTGACGACACTCTTCATTCTGTGAGTGAGATTCATCCACAGTTTCCAATTGCCCCTTTAGTGCCTCATTTTAAATTGTTTATAGTTTATAAAAAATCATCAAATACATGCCCAAACCAATAGCCAAAAAAAAAAAAAAGACCTTAAAAAGGTAACTAAAACATTCAAATAAATCTATAAAATTGGGCAACATAAAAAAGGAAAATGCATTCTTAAGAAAAAAACATGGGTTTTTTTTTGGAAAAGGGGTATTTAGAAAATAAAAAGAGCCCTGTGACTATGTTCTTACCCATGAGCTATAAAGGAATTGATGTGTGACTTTTATGACCCTGATAGCTAGGGAGGAGGAAGCCTCCACTTGCCCTTCTCCTCCTCCTGCTGGTGGGCATGAGTGTAAGTAACTGGATCAGCCCCCAGTTGAAGAAAGCGGCAGAGCAATAGGCGGGGCAGACTGCATCCCCAACGCTGTGAGGCTACCATGTCAGCTCCTGACTGCTGGAATAACAGTTATTCAGGGTCCTTCTGCAGTGACCAGATCTGATACTGGTACACAGTTGGTGTATTTTTGATAGACACACTGACACTACAAAGGAAAAAATGGGAAAATGATGCAAATGAATAGTAAGAAGCAGTAGCAGTAACTGTCACAAAGCTAACAGTAAGATATCTGCAGTTAGGTAATAAATTGGGACCAAAAAGGGAATACATTGCCACTTAGAATGTCATGCCTAACCAAAATACCAACTGATTCTGAGGCTGTCAAGATGACCATTTAAGCAAGTTCTCAAAATGTCTACCTTTATTATTTCTCTGAAGCTATTAGAGAATATATTTAATAAAAGTCATAAGGGTTAACCATGAAAAGAAAAATAATGATAATATAAGAATTGGGAAATAAGTACTCAACATAGGAGAAAGGCACTGAGCCTTCCCAGGAACACAATCAAAAGAAGTTCCATGACAGTGGCTGTACAGCAGGTCTAAAGCACAATCAATTTATACTGGAACATTAGCACAGAGTGTTTCAGACAGAATGAGTTCAAGAAAAAAATGGCATTGGTAGTTTACCTGGTAAAGTGTTTGAGCATGTTAGGAGGCATTTCCTAGGTCTCTCAGAAGTCTGGGTTAATCAATCAGCGGTAGGTAGAAAGAAAATACCCGCACACACAAATGAAACAATTATTAACTCTGAGAAAAGCAAAATGCTGTTAAAAAACAGTGAACATTAAATAAGTAATGCAGGTCAGTTCTAAATACTATTTATGGTCATAAAAATGTAACCACTGAATATTGAACGAGAAATTGAGATACAAGAGTACTGGGATGAGCGTACGGCAAAGCAGACAGGTGAGAGGACGTGGAATAAGAAGGTTACATTTTCATTTTTCTTAGTAGTCAGTCAGTTGTTCTTCTAAAATGGAAAAGCCTAGAAATGGCAATATAGGTTAGACTGGCATTTAGAAATATGGTGAAATAGGTCAGAAGAAACAGTTGAATGAATTACGTAGGTTTGCCTTATGGGGAGTGAAAATCGGCAGTGTGAAGGGGTGAGGTAGAAATTGCTATTTTTAGTTATACATTTTGCATTACTATTATTTTTACAAACATAGCTTATGAATTAAATAAAACTAAAATTCAAAAAGATTCACTTTCCTCCATTTCTTGCTATCAGCCCCATAAAAGTTCCCACGTCAGAAAAAAATGCAGATTCTCCACTTGCTTGGAAGTGGAAGAATATTTATGTCAAAGCACGTTCCTGTTCTATCAGTTACGGCACTGCACAGCACCTCAGTTTGGATGAATGCCAGTCTGATATAGAGCAAGGAAAGAAGCTTTATTTGCTGGTTCTCTGAGCACATTGACCACCCCATAGGGATTTCAGTAGGAAAAACACTTTAGAGTGAGATGGGATCTTAAATTTCCTAATCTATTTCTTAGACTTACTTTATTGCTAGTTTCTTATCTGAAATTCAAATAACAGATGTATGTTTCATATTGAATGTCCTTAGATAGAAGACTACCCTTGACACAAATGACAAGAATATGCATTTATAATTTTCTGTAGTAAAATAATTTAATAGCATTGAATTGTGATCAATACTCTATCAGGTTAAGCAAAGCATATCAAATATTTCTATAACTTTAATAACACATTATTGTGCAATGTGATTAAGGAACAAATGTATACATTTTCACTTCTAGTCTTTCTTTACTAACTTCTTTCTTTCCTTCTATCCCTCTTTCCTTTCTTCTTTCCTTCTTTTTGTAACCCTTTTTACTTAGAAAAGACTTTTTTTAGCTCTTGAAGAAATACTACAGAATAGGTATATTGCTTTTAAATACTAGGCAGAGCAAAACTCATCAATTTAAGAATGGAGAGTGCATCACGTAATAAGTTTATGTCTGTATCTCTGTTACCAAATTGCTCTAAAATAACGTCTCAGGGGCCTGTTAATGAGATTGTCTTATGTAGGAGAATCTGATAATGGAATCCTAACAAATACAATTATTTAGAGATAATGTTAATGAGAACTAAATTAATTAATATTTAACATGCCCTTTGTAAACAAAAAATTTAAAAGAGTTAACCAGAAAGAGATACTTGAGACTAAATATTGTATTTTAGGATCAAAGTCTAGACTTTGCAAAGTGGGAAGCTGACAGAAGTAGCTGTGCATTTGAAAAAGGTGTTTGAAAGAAAACTGTTTTCAAGCCCATGAACAACTGATTCTCCTTAATCATCTGAGGCTGCTTTAGGCAGGTCATTCATACTTCTAGAAATTACACGTACTATTCTATTTTCTGAAGTGCTCTTCTTCTATTGATAATGTATTTCTCCTTCAAAACTACTAAAAAGTCACAGGTTATATGTAACATACTTAGCATAAGTTTCAGTTTTTCTTACTGTAGCTATCAGTTCCCACATATAACTGCAAGCTTACAGATGAAATTGCATTTGTTTACCGCAATAGCTGTGCTACTGGTAATGGAAATGCACATCTCACAGGAACCGAGTGACCTTTCTAGGAGAAATATTACAGGTAGAAGCACCTTAGATAATTGTCACACTGTACAGAAATGAATTGAGAAATAAAGTTAAGAAAATGTATTATTGTAGGAAAACTATGAATCATAGCTCTTTACTAAAGAACAGATTGTGTCTCGTATGTACATCAGAGTGAAAATATCTTTAAAGTAATGCTAATAATAATAGTAATGCTAAAATAGTAATGATTGCTTCTGTTATATCTGTGTGTATATATGTAAAATATTATATTTAGCTACCGTGATATTCATCTCTGTCTCATACAAACATGAGAGCAAAGAAAAAGACAAAGAAAATGGATATTTTTCATATGCCATAAAATTTGTGTCAGAAGCATAAAATTCTGTTCATTCATTCCATAATTTTTTCAGAAGCTGGTTTGCACCAGGCATCCATTTATGTGCAGGAAGCAAAGCATAGAGCATGACATAGACAAAATTTCTGCTCTCAAGGGGCTTACTTGTGTTCATTTTGATGGAGAAACAGAAAACACCAGGGAGCTCACACATACAATAGAAAAGGCGATAATTGGACATGATATTTTGAGATAGAGATTAGTCCTATAAAAAAAGTACTGTGATAGAAAGTAATGATGCAGACCATAGGCACTGGTTGTTGAAGTAAGCACATGTAGGGAGATTAATTTTGATTAAAACCTGAATGGCATCTAGGAACTAAGTATTTTAAGTTCTGGGGTCCAACCATTTCAGGCAAAGGAAACAGCACATGCAAGACCTCATAACAAAGCCAGCTAGTTTCCCCAGTGCTCCAGTGTTCATTTTCTCCTCCTTACTTTTAATAAATGCAGCCACTTCCTCTAAATTTAAGTGAACACCTATCTACACAACAACTGACTGCATTTCCCAGATGGTTAGATGTGTGGCCCTATGAAATGAGCAATATACATGGGCTATGCATGGAAATATTCTTAACTTCAAACTCATGTCCATTAAAGAAGGAAGTACTTTCCATTTTCTTTTTCCCATAGGTAGGAATCTACATATGGTTCTCATGGCTACTTGAGCAATGCAAACAAAGACAAAACCCAAGGTCGCTATAGGGGCAGCAAGTTTGCCTATCCCAATCAGTTACATGAGAGAGACATTAATTTCTATCTGGTGTGAAGTGTTAGGGACAGGTGTAGGTGGGCAGCATTAACTACAGGAACAGAGGAGGGGGGGCAAAAATGGGGAGGCCAATGAGCATTTAGAACCAAACCTGCAATGGCAGGAACTTGTGGTTAGGGACTTTTCCCGGCCAGGATCATGTGCAAAAACTAGGCGCTCATGTCCAAAGGTGACCTTTTCCTCATTAACATACATGAGCATAGTAAAAATCACACCCATCAATGCTATGATAGTTTACAATTGTCATGGTGACCCCTGGAAATGACCCTATAAGGATAAAATTGGGGAGGGCCCTTACCTCTAAGAATTCTCCACCCTTTCCCCAGAAAAGTAATAAATATTCCACCCACCATTTAGCATATCATCAGGCATGGACATAAAAGCAGAAGTGTGGTAAAACCCTAGGGTCTTCTCTTCTCACAGAGATGGACCTGTTTCCCCTCAGGAAACATCCTTTTGCTTTCTATTTCTGTGCAAAACTATCTTGCAATAAAAGCTGCTGGTGTGGAATGGTCAAGTGTCTGTCACCACTGCATCGCACCAACCAGGCTTGTGATTCCTCCAAGCCAGGAGCCAAAAAACCAGGCAACACCTCTAAAAAATCAACCCTGACTTGAAGCACTAATTTTTTTTAAAGCGTGAAATTAACTTTATTGAGGATGGACAAGATAGGTTTGCAGAGCAAAAGCAAGATACATGTTTACAGAGTAAGAGCAAGATACGTTCGTTACAGAAAGACAAACAGACCCTTCTGTTATAACAAAAGGGCCTGAAGCACTAAATTTTTTGTTCTGTTGATTTTGCAAGTTTGGCCTGAACTATCTGATACTGGTCCTATGGCAGGAATAACTGTCTGTAGAAGAAAATGTTAGAAAATCAGTGACAGAAAATGATTCCTGCAGGCAGGAATGCAGGCTGTGATCCACTTATGGGTGGCCCAGCAGACCTCGTAAATCATTTCGTTTTAATTACACTCAATGGAAACTTTTCAGAAAAGAGTGACTTAATTTAGCTTCTTTTTTAAAAAGACAACTTTGCAGTAAATAAAAGTGATTCCAATGAGTCAAATGCAAGCAGAAACACAGTAATGAAGCTATCTTATCTAGATGAAAGATTGATGAGGTTGGACTCAATGGAGAACATTTGGTCATGTCTTATGTCATCGCAGGTAATGACATTCAACTATTCATTCAACAAGTAGTCACAAAAGCCCTCCTATGTGTGCACCACTGCATTACAGACTGGATATATAATGGTAAAGACGACATGGTCACTAACTTTATTGAAGACTGTAAATAACATGTAGTAGATAAATAATCTGAAATTGGAATAGTGCTACAAATATATTGAATAGGGGGTTTGTGATAGAAAATAGAATTTACTTAATTTTGATAATGCATCTCTTATGAAAATATTTAGCCTAATATGTAAAATATAAGTATACTCAAAGAATTGAAGTAATTCTAGGTAGACACATGAACAAAGGGTGTACATGGGAATTAGTTTGAATGATTGTATGACATGTGATGGAAGAGATTTCTTTTATAAGGCATAAATTGTGAGGACATAATACTACAAAACGTGACAATAATTCTAATGTATACATAATACCTTAACAATTTATATGAAACTTAATGTACAAAATATTACTTATATCTCTAGAATATGCTTCTGGTTAGGACACTTCAGAAGTCATGGAGAAAACATTTTGAATATATATAATTAGCAAATACATCTTTCCTTTTCCCCCTCAGAATGAGAATTATAGCCCAACTCAAACAAATTTTGATATAATTCAAAATTCACTATATTTCATATTAGTAAAAGATGGCATCAAAGATGTTATTGGGTGAATCGACTAGAAAGAAGACAGGTCACGGGCAACTTTCCAATATCTTTCTTCCTGGACATAGGCAGGAACTGGCTGAAGATATAAAAGACCAACTCATTGAACAAATAGTCAGCAACAGTCTTTTTATTGCAACTTAAAAAATGCATGGATATTGTTAACATGAAATTCTTCTAATATAGGTACTATCTGAACATCCTGGTGATATGAAGTTAGAAGTCTTTTTTCTTTTAACTTTTTTTTTTTTTTTTTTTTTTTTGATCGATGGCTAACAAACACAACTAGCTCCAAGCGTTGTAAAACTATGAGGGGTACAATGTGAATGGGACTTTAAATTCTGAGTAGCAATATGTTTTATGGTAGGAGTTTGGGCCAAAGTAATTTTGTCACACCAAAATATACATCAATAACTATTTTTTTTTTTATTGAGAGAGACTTGGTAATAAAAAAGGTCACACGAACTGAACAATGTATTTAGTGATTATCTTTTATTGATTTGTGTTGAAATCATGAATTTTGTATATATAAAGGCCCATGTATTAAAATCAAATTATACTCATTAAGTAATAATATAAAAATAAAAGAATCATCTAAAAGCTGATTGTAAACTAATATTATTTCTTACTAAAATATGATGTTTTCAAGAGCAAATGTTTAGCTGGGAATATTTGAATTATAGAACAAATTCCCAGTGTTTTCGTAAGATAAGAATCCAGTTTGGTCTCAACTATTTAAAGATATGAATTGGACAAACTTAATTCATATTAATTATTTTCCTTAATTTGGAGAAATTATCCACAACTGTTTCTGGATCATAACATATGTCTCAAACATATTATTAATAGTTTAAAAAAATCAATGAGTAAATAATAATTGTAATTACAACACACTCATTCAGTCTACACTCTTCAACAGTACAGTATTTCTATATCTAACTAGATAATAAAATTTTCTTATACTTGATAGTGTTAGACTCAATTGACAGTAAAGTCACTGGAACACAAGCATTCAAATGCATATGCAGAATGATTCTGTAAAATAGCAACGCTTTTTATCTTATTATGTTCTGGCTGTTGTAACTTTGGGCGATGGATAGAGCTCTGCCGTATTTTCCTTGATTCTATAATGTATAGACCATGTTTTAGCAATAGTTACCATATGTTCAAATTCAGGTTCAATTTATTATGGTCACTGTGTCCACTTACATTTGACACATTTTTATGTTGCACATGTTTTATTTAACTCAACGTTATTTAAGATTGTAGGGGAACACAAATGTAAGTTAATCAACTGTATTGTGCTTGTACCCCAATTAAATCAAAGACAGAACAAAAATTGCACTTTTTGATTCATTGCTCACTTAACGAATATTTACTGAGCACCTACCCTATGTCAGGAATGTCTTAGGTATTATGTATTAATATATAGCAATATGAATAAAACAGGCATAAATCCCTGCCCATATAGGGTTTATTTTCTAGGTAGGAGAATGAGCCCAATATTCACAATAACGCTTTTCAGAATGATCAGAAAAAAGAGAATATTGGCAGGTTGAAATAACACTTTTAGATAATCATCTTGCTGTAGAACTTCATTTCTGCCATTTCAATTGTTAACTTTCTTGGTCTCTTCTTTACTATATACAAATATAGTAAATTATCTTCTGAAAAAATACATTTCCCCACATTACAGTGGTTCCTATGCTTTATAGTCAAAATTCTCTACAGTAGATTTCTCAAAATAGAAAATATTACATTGAACTTACTTAGCATCCCATCTATTATACTACGTAGAGTTCAAAAGAGAAAAAAAAGTGTGTGCTTGTTTATAAGTGTGTATGTATATATATGCACACACACACAATGTCCACAGAAGACAGAAGTCTACCTTTCAGCTATTTGAGAAATGGGATTATTATAAACTTAATAAAGTATTCTGCAGCGTTATATAGTCCAACTTGTTTAAATTATTCATTTCATATCCTAGTACTTTTCCCCCACATATGCTACTTTATTGTTTTAAACTAGTTGATTTATTAAAATGTCATCAGCATAGTGCAAATTAATGATTCCAGCAAAACACATTTGCGATACCTTAGGTATGTGACAGGCAATTAAAAAAAGTTGTATTGATTTGTTTAAAATGTTAAGTGACATAATAGCTATACAGTAAAGTATTGAATAATTTAAGTAAATCAATGTTTTCTGAATTTTGTAGGAGTACAGACTATCTTGGGTGCTAAGGTAAATCAATATAATAAAATAAAAATGAAGCGGTTTATAATGATGAATGTATGGGTTCATAATAACCAGAGGTAGAATCTCATTTAGCCATTGTAACAAACAACTTCCAGGCATCTTTTTTGCACTATTCCCATCAGAAAACATGGCATTATATAGTCAATTGATTTTAGCACTTAAATAGCTTTTCATTTGCAAGACACCTAGCCTCAGTATAAGCTAAACCTTTCCCAGAGTGTCATTAGTTATGGCTTGGTTTAGAATGATAATACATATTTACTACCATTAGAGCTATTTTGTGTGTTTTATGTGGTTTGTAAATAATGCTATATTTTATGGAAAAAATGAGAGATGTTTATTTGCTGTGCTCCTATATATTTGCAACATTTAGGATTTAGCATTTTTGTACTTTTACTAATCTCTTTTTACTCTCTTTTCCAATGTCAAATTTCTTCTGTAAATAATCCACTTGAAAAATATTTATTTTTCATTTATTGTAGCCAGGTCTGTATGCATTTTTTAGTTTCAGAATTCATTTAGAATATAGAAAGTATGGTAAATATGACTATGCATGGGTGAGTTTTTCCTATATAATATCTTCTGTGGTTTACAACAATTTTAAGATCTAATGAAATCTATGGACTCTTTCCACAGGAAAATTAAATACAAATGTAGACATAAACACGATGCTGTATATAATTTAACAGAATTCAGATATACCCTGGATTCTTTTCACATTCATACACAAAGGATAAAAATGAAAACAGCCACAATTAGCAGTTCTGAATACTCTAAATGCTTCATTGTAGTAGCTAGACTTACAATGATGAAAGTAAATAGGTTAATTGCTAAAAACACTTAACCCCTAATACTTATCCACTCTCTGGAAATTCAGAAGATGATCCCATAGAAGAGGCCAAGGACACTAGAACATCACTGAGAAAAGAGAGGTGGGGAAAAGAGGAGTCATTTTTGAATGGGAGACCCAAAGTGGTCAAAGGACTAACACCCAGAATATAGAAAAGGAGAAATATAAAATACTCCAGTATTGAGTCTTGGTAGTAAATCATGATGGGTTAGGCATGGGCCCTGCAGTCAGCCTGTCTGATGTATTCACATACACACAAAATATTCATAGTAGAAAACATGAATTACAAAAAGAAATGTGAAGTACATATCGCTCTATTTCCAAAGTAGAATCCATTCAGAGTAAAGGTAGTTGAGTCGGCCTAGCTGGATAAAGTTGCCCAAAGGACTAAAGGAGAACCCAGGAATGTAGCACTCTGGAACCAGAATGGACTGAGATGTTAAAATAAATGGAAACAAAATGATATAATCATTCATGATTTATTACCTAAATTAGTCACCGAGGTAAATATATGTAAACACTGCACATTGATAATATGTATGGTAATTTTACGAATTTTATCTTAGATGAAATTATATCTTGCTAATGATGGCTCTTGCTGGTAAGGTTGCTAGTTTTAAATTTCCACATATTTTTCTTTACTTCTCACTGTTTTGGTTTGAAGTAAATGTCTTTCTTTAGAAATAGTGGTGTAACATCTGCTTAATTCATCTAAATACTGTTCAGACAGCATTAGTCATCAGTAAAGTTAATTTTTAAGACAAAATAATTTATCATTCTTTCATTCACCTTGTTTTTGTTCTGTATATATGACAATATATCCATCAATATCATTACCCTTTCATGGAAATTTTAATAAAGTTTAGACAAATGAGCAGCTTCAAAAACATTTTAATCCCCCATTTATTCCCTTTAAGGCTGTGTCTAATTTTGTAACTGGCATTTGACAAGGCAATGAGTCTTCTTTCCAGCCTGCTGTTAAAATATTACTTTTGCATGAAACTCCCATTGGAATGATATGCCAAGAAATATGTTTCTCAATTCCTTTTTCTATGATGGAAAAATTACAC
>RJWJ010023746.1:0-25553 GCA_004363605.1 Indri indri | reverse complement strand
AAAACAATGATAAATAAGCTGATGTTTATCACTGCAGGTAATGCTGCCTTTTTTTTTTTTTTTTTTTTGCCATCCCTAAGCAAGTATGTATTGTCATGAGTGGTTTCTTCATTAAAATCAGAGGTTTCGCACATGCTCTGTCAGAACTGGGGAATGTCTGCTAATCAGAAACATGCAAGATTCAGGTGATGTTTGATTTTTTAAAAGGACTCCAGTGATCTCTGTCCCACATCAGTCTGCCCTTTGCTTTCTAATCAAAGTCATGGGCAAATGTAGCCTGAGCTCGGGCACTGATCTTAAGACTCACTTCGGCCACCTCTAGCCATGCACCTGCTGGCCCAGAAAACATAAAGCATCTCCCTTCCTCCCGGGGGTGGCCATGGAAGAGTGTCATATAGGAGAGTCTCCCAAAGTAACATGGCTTAACTCTGGCTCTGATTCAAAGAGAAGTAAATAGCTCATCTGAAATCTTCAAGAACCACTTCTCTTCCTAGAATAGTACAGTCTTCCTTGTAAGTGATAAACATGGGAGAGTTACCCTAGGAAAGTCCTAGACAAGTGTGGATCAACTTGAAATTTGTAGCTGAAAATCAAAGGTATGCAGATTCCTGAGATGTAAACAATGGGGTCAAAGTCATGATGAAGAGGGTTTTTCCCCCTCCAAACCCAAACTTGATAAATGTTAATGATATATGGATGTGGTTAGTTCTCATGATTTTTTTACTTTCCAGTTCAAAATGAGAGTAAAATGCATGGCCAAAAAGAATGAGAATAATGACATACCATGTTTGAAGATTAACATGACGATTGTCCAGATTTCTGGAGATCCGTGTTATTTCCATATAGCATTAGATCTAGGCCTGGATTGCTCAGGGGCGAATTGTCCACACCATGGACCGTGAGGTGTGGAGGAAAGACCACAGACTCAGAGTTCACGGACATAGGGGTGCATGTTCCCTCTGCCCCTCACCAGCTACGTTATCTGGGCCAACACACAAGACTGGCTGAGCTTCATAGGATGCCATGGAAAAAATGCTTTGTCAACTAAAAAGCTTAATATAAAATTCAGTCGTTCATTGTAGCAATTATTCTTGAAACTGTTGCTTTATAATTTTACTGATTTTTCCACCCAGTCCAATTAATGTGCATGACAGTTTAGTGTGTGTGTGTGTGTTTGTGATTTGTCCATTTGTAGAAAGAAAACTCTTTTTGAAGCCCTAAGCACCCCTCCGTCTTGGAAGGCGGGATGTTTGTTGAGAGAGCTGAACTCTAGTCTGGGTTACTGTCCACGTCAGTGTGCGAGGTGGAGTCTTCCCTTTTCCACGGCAGGAAAGAGAAAGGAAAGTGATTAAACAGAAGAATGCAGTGGCGAAGCTTAACATTCATTGTGGTTTTTTTCCTCATGTGTTTAAAGTTATTTCCAGAAGATTAGAGATACATACTTTAAGTAAGAACAAATGTAAGTAATTTCTGGGCTATCTGTTTAGGATTATTCACACTGCTTTTCTCATGCATTAGTGTGAGCAACTGGGAATAGACTGTGCTATTAACCCTCTCTGAAATAAATCCTTAGCCAAAGGAGGTGACCTGGGGGGCGCGCAGTATTTAACCAACCTTGATAGTCGAACTCCATGGAAGAACTGCTCTTCCAGTTTTGAAAGAATAGCTGTTAGTGTTGGACATGACAAAATCCTAAAGATTTCTCTTTCGTTATCAACAATGGTAAAAATAATAATAGGCACATTCGACTAAATGTATTTTATGTGCCAGGTGCAGTACTAGCTACTTACACATATTAGCTCATGTAATTGCATCCTTATAACAACCTTGAGAGGTATGCGTCCTAGTTCCTATTTTTCAAATGGACAAACAGCAGCTCAGATAGTTGGCATATCTTGGACAGCGTTTAAGAGGCAGAGCTGGACTTCAACCCAGATCTGACTGCAGGCCTCGGTTCATTCCACTCCTCGGCTGCCGCTTTGGTGGTTATTAGCAACACCAGCAGACGGGATGGATTTACAGAACAACGGGCCTGGAGGTCACATCACCTCTGGCTTCAAGTCTCAATTCTGTCACTTATTACCTCTGTGATCTTGGAAGAGTCTGTTAATCACTCCAAGCCTGTTGTTTCATCTGTAAAGTGTTGTTAATAGTAGACCATCAATCCTCACGGGATTGTTAGGGGGACCAAATGACACCGTGTATACTGAGTACTGGAACATATAAGGCCTTAACGATCATTGAGTGGCATTATTTGCGAGACTTATTCTTTAAAATATGCTTTTCTCAAAGTTTGGTATTATTTTGAGACGTGGGCATTCATTAAGTAGCACAAGCGCTGATATGCAGTGAAACCTTTATTTAATTAGTACCCAAATAAATAGAAACTCTTAATTATCTACATTTTTTTTTTATTGCTTTCTTGAACTCCACTTTCAAGAGCAAGACACAATTAGCATGAAAAGAAGAAAATAGTGTGGATTTGCTAAAAATCCAGACAGCTTCTAGAATATTTTTAGGATCACAATCAGAGACTGTTTGAGCAGGAAGCTTCCCTAGGGACCACAGATGGCCACTCACTTGTTCAAGGTCACTTATCCAGCTAGAAGCCGGTACCCAGCCCTGTGGTCTTCCTACCTCACCCCCGTATCTCTGTCTACAATCCTCATCTCCTGGGCTCGCTGTTGAGCACAGATTGATGTTCAGAATGACAGTTGCTCAGGTCCCCTCCACCCGCAAGTGAAAGTAAACTTTTTTTGTTCCTGTAGACGGTGACCACTCACAGTGAATTGCTTCACTTCTAAGAGTGTTTCAAACCATAAAGGCTAGGAATAGAAATTTCGATTTATTTCAAATTTCAAATGTTCCATTCCCCCAAACAGTCTGATTAATGGGTTTTTTATTGTTATTTGCCTTATATAACAATGGCAAAAGAAGTTGCCATTGCGACTTGAACTGTCTGGGATACAGGGTGAACTTGGACAACCGGTCACTCCCCTGATCTGTCATCGGGCTCTACTTATCGCTCCAATTCGCTGGAACACGACCAGTCTCACTCCCAAGTTGTGTGGATCCATTCTGGAGGAGGGCACTGGGTATCAATTTAGAAGATAAAAAACGTGCAAAGATGACTTTCGTTGTTACTGTGTAAGGCTAACACAGGACAACGCTGTGTTTGTCAAGGAGGGTTAGCTCTGGTTATTTATTCCTTAGTTTTGCATGGAGGTAACAGGAATTGAAAGTAGAACAGAGAAAGTGCCAAAGAGGAAAATATTCCCCTGGTTTTTTTGTGACTGTTTCCTCTTCACTGTGTCCTTTCTAACACTGGCTCCTGTAAGACACCCCGGCTAGCATTAGAACAGAACACTCTAACGTTTTGCTTTGAAGCAAGATTTAGAATTAACTGCCCTTTAAATACAGCAACAAATTAAGCCAGCCCAAATCCCAACGAGGGAGGTCAGTAAAATTCTCATTTCATAGATGCAGGGTGTTTCACGCAGAGACGAGAGAGAGGGTAAATTACTCGCTCAAGGCCACACAGCAAGTTACTGAGCGGCTTGGAGCAATTACACATATAGAAACATCTTAATTACTGGAGCCCTAAGATTACAGGAGTGCCATGATATTGGAGGCACCCAACAGTTACTTTGCGGTCCATGCTGGTTTCTTTATCAACTGTCACGAGGTCGGGAATAAAAACTTAAACCCAGGAGTCAGGCAGGAATAGAATGCAGGATTAATAGCAGACAGAGCTGCCACTGTGTTCTTGCACAGGGATGAAGGACCTAAAGCCGTGGCCTTGGTCTGCTGCACCGGTGTCCCAGGGCAAGCCCAGTCCAGGAAGGTAAGCACAGGGCCTCTTCCACAGTTTCTGGATGAGAATGAGTGTATTAACCATCACAGGAGTGAGTGTGAGTTAGAACCTTAAAGATAGTTTTAGCAAAAAATGTTTTTAACCTGATTCTTAAAGGGCAAAGAAAGTCCAAGAGATAGATTTTTCATTTTGGGCAAAAAAGAATTGGAAGTAATCTCAGAAGTTTACCGCTTTGGGCCAGAGGCCAACGCTTGAAGCACAAAGGAGAAGAAGAATGCGAGCTTTAAAATGGATTATGAAGAGCCAAATAGAATAAAATCGGGGTCTGAGTATAAGAGTTGGTAATGTGCTACTGGATTTCCCGTGATCAATCATCTAACCAGTCCAAGAGCACCAACATGATGGTTTTAATGTAATGTCTAAAATTGCTAAGCTTTGATATTGTAAGTAGCCTGCCCGCATAGTGAGATTCAGAGTAACTCGATTTTTCTGCTATTGTTCTGAAGTGGGTCTTCTTTATCAAAGCCACAAATACACGGGCAGTTTAAGAGATAACGTGACAGTTCCTTTAGCACAGAGACTTCACAGGTACTGGTTTTTGTCACTTTCCATCATACCAACAGGTCTGAATTTTAGGCAGTTGATAATAAAGGCATTGCTGAACTTAGGAAATATACAGTTAATTAGAAAGAGTAAGTTACTGTGATCAGCTATAAAATGTACTGCCTGAAAAAAAGAATTTGTATTGAACACAGGCAGCTTGTTGGGCGTAGTGTAAACGGCACTAAGCCAGTTCATACACTCTGCACAGCAATAATTTCCTACTTTGTGGTGAATTCACTCTGATGATGGATCCACTGGAAATATAATATTATTTCATACTCTGTTTATAAGCTGGACAATGTCCATTTAGAAACCCAAAGCCGTATTTTTAAAGAATTTCTTCCATTTTGCTCCACCTGTAATCTCTAGGCAATGTTGTGAAGTAGAAGTCATACCAAGTGTCAATATTGATTGAGAACTGAATGTGCGAGTTGCTACCTGCCTAGCACTGTACTGTGATATCACGTTAAATCCTCGCAAGAGTCCATATTTCACTACATTTTACAGATGAGACACTGTACAGGTACAAAGGTGATGCAATGTGCCTGAAGTCACATAACTGATAGGTTGTAGAATAAGGACTTGAACCCAGGAGGTCGGATTCCTGAGCCCACAGTTCTCTGCTGTCTCTTTGTGGTCACCATGGACTTGCCCTCTAAGGATACTTTCCCAAGAAAGAAATATTAGCCTTCTGGATGTGCATTTGACAGTATTATCCACTCTACACATTTTTAACCTTACCTTGAATTGTAATTGAAATTGAAAATGTATTTTCCAGTTCAAGAAAATTTAGCTGGGGGATTTTTGCTTGCGACCAAGATGAAGTAGCAGGGACTAACCTGTTACCTTACAAAATAGATTAAATATATATATAAATATATATATTAAAGTATATATTTAATATGCTTTTAAATATATATATACATATAAAAGTATTTAATATACTTTTAAAATATATTTAATATGCTTTTTGAAATATATGAAATAAATTATTTTCAGAAAAAATATTTAGCAAGGCACTAGACACAAGACAGTGAAGGATGGTGATCCTTCAGAACCCAATGAGGTAAGCTCTAAGTTGCCCCCAGTTTCTGTCTTGAAAGAGTTTCCAGGTCATGGCTCAAGCCGTGGGGAGGTGAGGAGGAGGAGCCTAGGGGACTCCCTGAGTTGAGGAAAGCTGAGAGTCTAAGAAGACCAAGGTGGCTGGAATTCACAAGACAGTACTGGGGAGCTGAGGGCTGTATAGAGTAAACATGCCCAAGATCTGCAGAAAGTCCCTCTTGAGTACTCAGCTTAGTGCTGGTCAGTGTATGCATGTAAAGAAACTACTGGAGAACCCTCTGAAAGGATTAAAGGACACAGTGACTGCCACTCACACAGGGCTGAAAATAGCGCCCATTCCCATTAGCCAGAAAGAAACACCTCCAGATTTACAGGACGATGGATCTAGAACATAAAGGGGCTTGCCTCAACAGTGGGGAATAATAAGCTATAAATTGAGCAGACCCAACATATGCTGCTTGCAAGAAATGTATTGCCAATATAAAAATATCATAAATAGGTTAAAAGTGAAATGATGAAAAAAGATAGAACATGTGTGTTGGGTTGAATAGTATCTATCCAAAATTCATGTCTATCCAGAATCTCAGAATGACCTTATTTGGAAATGGATCCCTGAAGATGTAATTAGTTAAGCTGAGGGCATACTGGATTAGGGTGGGCCCCATATACAGTATGACTGGTGTTCTTAAAAGAAGAAGAGACACAGAGACTTGGACACACACAGAGAAGGACATGTGACAACAGATGCAGAGAGTAGAGTGACGCAACTGCAAGCCAAGAAATGCCAAGGTTGGTCAGCAAACACCGGAAGTTAGGAAGAGGTGAGAGGTTCTTCCCTAGAGTTTTCAGATAGAGCATGGCCCTGCCAACACCTTGATCTCAGACTTCTATCTTCCAAAACTGTGAAAGAAGAAATTTTTATTGTTTTAAGCCACTTAGTTTCTGGTACAGATGTTCCTCAACTTACAGTGGGGTCACATCCTGATAAACCCGTCATAAAGTTGGACAATCATAAGTCAGACCATCCTAAGTCAGAGGCTGTCTGTAATTGGTTATGGCAGCCCTAAGAAGCTAATATAGATTCTGGTACTGGGAAGTGGCATACTGTTGTAAAAATACCTAATAATGTGGAAGTGGTTATGGAATTGGGTAATGGGTAGAGGCTGGGAGAATTTTGAGGCACATGATAGAAAAAGCCTAGGTTGCCTTTGAAGAGATTATTGATAGAAACATGGGCACTAAAGATGCTTCTGGTGGAGGTTCAGAAGGAAGTGAACACCCTGGTAGAGAAAGTTTCTCTCATCGTAGAGAATGCATATGTCATCATGAACAAAATGTTGGCAGAAATATGAACATTACTGGTGATTCCGGTGAGGTCTCAGAAGAAACGTGGAAAAAAGGCCATTCTTGTTAGAAAGTGGCAGAAAACCTGACCGAATTGCATGCTGATGTTTGGTGGAAAGTAGAACTTGTAAGCGATGAACTTGGATATTAGCTGAAGAGATTTCCAAACAGAGTATGGAAAGTATAGCCTGGTTTCTCCTTGTTGCTTATAATAAAATGAGAGAGACAAGACATGAATTGAGGAAGGAACCATTGAGCAAAAAAGAATCTGTGCTTGATAGTTTGGAAAATCCTCAGTCTATCCAAATAGTATGTTCTGAAGACAGGGCCAAGGGTGTGGCTGGACAGACCTTTGGGGAAGAAATTAGGCATGTGACTGGTGGATCCAAGCAGCCATCTCTGCGGAAGCCAGGGATAGAGGTGAGTCATGGAGGAAGGATCCGTGGAGAATCCTCTTGTGTTGTGGCCTGGGTCCCATGGGACACACGGATCAACAAGGTTTTTGAGAACATTTTATCAGCAGAGATAGTGACAGCTTGTACTGGAGGGAACAGAGACAGGATGAAATGAAAGAAGGCTGTCGGGCTTCCAGGATCCCACAGGCAGGAAACAGGCTGATAGAACTACTCGACGACAAACATGATCTACTTTCAAGAAAAAGAAAGAATGGCTTCTAAAGGCAGAGCGGCAGAGGCAGAAACCAGAGAGACAGACCCAGGGGAGGGGCCAATGTGGGCCCCACAGGCCCAGAGGCAGGAGCTAGCTCAGTCTCTGTGGGCTCGGGGTGGATCGAGCCACAAAGAATTATTCTTAGGCCCTGAAAACTAATGGAACTTTCCCTGCTGGGTTGCAAACTTACTTAAGACCAATAACTCCTTTATTTCTTAAATTTTCTTCCTTTTGGAATGGGAATACATATCATATGCTTGACCCACCATTGCACTTTAGAAGCAGGATAACTTGTTTCCTAGTATCACAGGTCCACAGATGGACAGAAATTGTCCCAGACTCGCTCATACCCAGAATCTAACCCATACCTAATGTAGATGATTTATATGATATTTGGAACTTTTTGAATTAATGTTCTTCAGAGGGCATGACCATGCTGATACCTTGATTTTGGACTTCTAGCCTCCAGAACTGTGAAGAATAAATTTTTAAGCTACCTATTTTCTGTCAGGGTTTCCTATTTTCTTACAGCAGCACTAAGAAATTAGTACATGCATCAAAAGAAAGCTGGAGTGGCTCTATTTAGAGTAGACAAAGTAAATTTCAGGGCAAAGACTACTTACCAGGAATAATCAGAGTCATTTGATAAAGTGGTCAATTCATCAATTTATCAAGAGGACATAGCAATCCTAAACTTTTATGCATCTAATAACAGATTCAAAATACATAAAGCAAAAACTAACAGGAGAAATAGACAAACCCACAAGAGTCGGAGATTTCAACATTCTTCCCTCAATAACTGATAGGACAAGTAGACAGGAAATCAGTAAGAATATAAAACGATTGAACAACACTTGAAACAATTTGATCCACTTCACATTTGTAGAACATTACACCTAACAACAGAATGCACATTCTTTTCAAGTGCATGAAGGCCAATTAATGCAAGAGACCATAGTCTGGGCCATGAAACAAGTCTCAGTGAATTTTAAAGTATACAAGAGATACAAAGTAGGTAAATGACAAAAATTAATTAATTAGAAATCTCCAAGTATTTGAAACTAAGATAATCTATTTCTAAACAAGCAATGGGCCAAATAAATGGGAATTAGAAAATATTTTGATCTGAATAAAAATCAGAAACACAGTACATCAAAATTTGTAGGATAGCACTAAAGCAATGTTATGCGGGGCCTTTTAGCACTAAACCCCTCTGTTAGAAAAGTTCCAAATCAATGACTTCAGCTTCCACACTAAGAAACTACAAAAAGAAGAGCTGATTAAACACAAAATAAGTGGAATAAAGGAAATAATAAAGGTCACAGAGGAATAGAAAACAGAAAATTGCAGAGAAAATTGATGAAACTAAATGCTGGCTCTTTGAGGAGATAAAAAAAAAAAAATTGCTAAATCTCTAGCTAGGAGAGAAAGAGAAAGCACAATTTATAAATACCAGAAATGAAAGATGTGACATCATTAGAGATTCTACAGATATGTGAAGGATAATCACACATCTGTGATGTTATGAACAACTTTATGCCAATAAATTTGACAACTGAGATCAAGATCAGCAAACTTTTTCTGTAGAGGGCCAGACTGTAAATATTTTAGACTTTAAGGGTCATGCATAGTCTATGCCACATATTTTTTTTTCAACCTTAGAAATATAAAATCATCCTTAGCTTGCAGGCTATGGGCCTACCCCTGACTTAAATGGATAAATTCCTTGCAAGACAGAAATTTTCAAAGCTCACTCAACAGGAAATAGATAACCTCTGAAGAGCCCAATATCTAATAAGAAATTGAATTTTAAATTTTCTCACAAAGTAAACTTCAAACAAGAGCACTCCACTGGTAAATTCTACCAAATATTTAAGGAAGAAATAATAGCAATTCTATATAAACTCTTCCAGAAAATTAAATAAGAAGGATATACTTCCCAATTCATTGTATAATATGAGACCAGCATCACTCCATTAGCACAAGCAAAGATGCAATAAGAATAAAAAAGCTACAGGTCAGTATCCCTTGTGAACATAGATGTAAAAATTCCAAACAACATTTTAGCAAATTGAATCTAACAATTAATAAAAGGAACATTCATCATGACCGTATTGGGTTAATGCCAGGAATGCAAACTTTGTGGAACATTCAAAAATCAATTTATATAATTCATTGTACAAACTAAAAGAGAAAAACTATATCATCTCAATAGAGGGAGAAAAGGATTTAACAAAATTCCACATCTATTCCTAATAAAAAGTCTCAGCAAACTAGGAATAGAAGGGGATTTCCTCAATCTGAAACTTCCTCACTCAGCAGTAGAAAAATATACTGTTGGTATCACATTTAATGGAGAAAGACTGAATGTTTTTTCCCCAAGATCAGGAACAAGACACTGATGTCTGCCCTCTCCTCATTCAACATTGTACTGGAGGTTTTAGCCAGTGCAGGCAGGAAGAATGCATTATAAAATTGCAACATAAAAGGCACTTACGTTGAAAAAAAAAAAAAGGAAATTTTTACAGACAACATGATTGTCTGTGTAGAAAACTGGATGGAATCTTAATAAAAAAAGCTACTAGAACTAATAAGTTTCACTAGTTGGCAAGATAGAAAATGTATACATGAAAGTAGACTGTATTTCTATTAATGCATACTACACCAGTTTTGATCCCATCAAAAGTGTGAAGTACTTGGGAATAAATCTGATAAAAGAGGTGAAAATCTATACCCTGGAAACATAAAACATTGTGGAGAAAATTAAAGACCTAAATAAATGGACGCACTGGATTTGTGGGTCAGAAGGCTCAATACTGTTAACATGTCAATTCTCCCCAAAGGGATCTATAGATTTAATGCAATACCCATCAAAATCCCAGCTGGTTTTTGGGTAGAAATCATCTAAAATTCATGCAGAAATGCAAAGGAACTGAAAAGATCCAAATAACTTTGACAAAGAAGAACGCAGTTGGAAAGCTAACACTGTGATTGCAAAACGTTATCAAGCTGTGGTAATCAAAACAGCGTGGTCTTGACACAAAGATAGATTGAGCAAGGACACAGAGTGGGGAACCTGTGTGTATGAAGAAAAAAGACCAATATGTATATCGGCAACTGTTTTCCAACAAATGTGCAAAGGCAATTCAGTAAAAAAAATGGCGATTTCAGTATATGGTACTAGACCCATTAGACATCTATTTGCAAATAAACAAACTTTGATCCTTGTACCATATTGAGACTAACTCAGACCTAAATATAAAACTTGAAACTATAAAACTTCTAGAAGAAAACATTAGAGAAAAACTCCCGTGACTTGCAGTAGACAATGACTTCTTAGATCCAGCTCTAAAAACATGATCCAAAAGCTGATAAATTGTACTTCATCCAAAAAAAAAAAAATTCTTCTCTTTGAGAGACATCAATAAGAGTGAAAAGACAAATCACAGACTAGGATGAAACTAGTAAATTATATAACTGATGAAGGAATTGTATCCAGAATATATAAAGAGCACTGAAAACTCAACAAGAAAAAAACAAGCAACCAAAGAACATATGAAATAAGCACATTAAGAGATTCCCGACATCATCAGTTATTAGGGAACACAAATTAAATATACAATGAGCTACCACTACTCATCTATTAGAATGGCTAAAAATAAAAAGACTGACCTTACTGAATCATGGTGTAAAGGGGAGTCCTGGAGCTCTCAAACATTTGCAGGCACTGCTGGGTAGGAAAATAAAATGGTACAATTGCTTTACAAAACACTTTGGCAGTTTCTCAAAAAGTTAAGTATACATCTACCATTTGCTGCAGCTATTTCTCTCCTAGATATTTACCCAGGAGCTAGGAAATCATACAGTGTTGATACAAAGATGTGTACATGAATGTTGACGGCAGCTTTGTTTGTAATAGTGAAAAACGGAAACAACCCACGTGCCATCAAGAAGAGAATGGATAAACAAACCGTGGTGTCTTCATACAGTGGAGTGCTACTCAGCCATAAAAGGGAAGGGACTATTGATACAGGCTACGACACGTATGAGTCTCAAAATAATTATGCTGAGTAAAAGAAGCCAGACCAAACGAAGTACATACTGAATGATTCTATTTATATAAAATTCTGGGAGTGACAGAAAGCAGATCAGTGGCTACTTGGGGACAGGAGAGAGGTGGGAGGAAGAGATTACAAAGGGGCAGAAAGAAACTTCGGGGGTTGATGGCACGTTCATTATTTGGATTGTGGCAATAGTTTCACAGGTAAATTTACCGAATCCTACACTTTAAGTGTATTCTGTTTATGTCAGTTATTCCTTAGTAAAGCTGAGAGAGAGAGACAGAGACAGAGACACGGAGGGGGAAGAAAGGAGGGAGAGAGGGAAGGAGGGAGGGAAGCTACCAGAGAAGTGTTCTGGGAGGTTAAATTAGTGAAAGTGAGAATTTCTTCAGAGTTCCTCCAAATCATCTCCTAATCCCAATGAGACTGGCCCTGACCACATATATAAGCTAAGTGACAAGTACCACTGGAATGTTTGCTCAGATTGTTCCATTTGCACTTATTTTTTTATAACTTCTCCGTGATATCTGTGGGACATGAAGTGTCTGCCAGTCCACCGTCTCAGAGAAAGCTAACCTTTCTACTCCCAGGATGTCAGATGAAACAGTGAACAGCCACAGGCACAACCCAGGTGGCATTTGTCATCCAGGACTTAAGTTTTAATCCATAGAAATGCCTCCTTCCTTTCTACTCACCCCTTACTGTGGAGAATCCCATTGATGATGGAACCTTCCAATAACCCGAATTAGGAAAACACACATTTATAAAACAAAGGAGAGATTGGTTACATTCCTTAACAGCAAGTGTCCCCAAAGGCCTACCTTAAGTAGGAAAGCTCCTTGAGGGAGTCTAAACGTGAGTCGGTGTGTCAAAGTTGGTGGTGCACACATTTCAGAGATCCAGCTACATGCTATTCACCCCCCCTGAGCAAGAGCAAGAGCGACGAGTTTTGTATAAACTGCCCTTGTTTTTGGAAGGGCCTCCAAGGTGTTACGTGTCCAACCTACACTCTAGCCCCCCAGCCTCTTCCACGTGGCCCTTGTGAAGGGCATCTTGGCAGTGGAGTGGAGTTGTACCAGGGGGGATAGAGAGCCACCTGCACAGGAGCTCTTCTGTAGCTCCCCTAGAGGATGGGAGGCCCACATGCAGCTGTTGGTGAGGCCACCCGGCTTGGTGTCCCCCCTTAGGGACCAGCTCATCCCCAGGCTGTGCACACCCACACAGCCATCATGAGTGACCTGCTGGTGGTGTGGCTGGAGCTGGCCTGGTTGTGGGTGTAGTGAGTCAGGAGCATCCATGGCTCCAGGTGCCCGGGGTGGGAGGCAGGAAGCAGGCACAGAGTGCCAGGCACTCGCTGTCCTCCTCTCTGCAGAGCCCCTGCCACGGATCAGGCAGCTGGGTTTCCTCCCATGACTATTGCTGTCCACGTGCAGACTCCAGTGTCCCCAGGGAATATCTTGTTGCTCTGTGGGTTCTTTTATTCTTAAACAGAAACATCCTTTGACTGAACTGTATTATTCTGCAACTTATTTTTTTTATCACTCAACATGCCTTGTAATTTTGTCTATTTTGGACCATAGACATCTACCTGATTCTTTCTAACCACTCCACAGATTGTCTGCAAGATTCGCAGCACAGTTGATTTCGCCGTTACCTCGTCTGTGGGCACTGAGGTTGTTTCTGTTGCAGACAGTGCTGTGACGAAGGTCTGTGTCTCTTACACTCCTGATAAATACCATTTTACCTCCCTAGCTGTTCTCAAAACCTCTGATCCATACTGACCTTTTTCATCGAGAGTATCTATGTCTTAGAACCCGAGAGGTAAATGTTTAAAGATCTAAGGTAGAGTTGAGGAGGGAAACTTTTTCTTCAATTCCTGTTTCTCTCATTCTGGCTTTTAGGTGGCTGTAGAGAGAGGTCCACCCATCACCCTGGTGTCTCTTGACTATGATTAGCCAGGTTTTGTTTCATTTTCTTGTTTTAACTATGTACCTTAGACTTGGACAGACCTGGATTCAAACTTACTTCTCCGAGCCTCAGTGTGCTTATCTGAAAAACGGACACAATGATTAACAACTATCTAACAGTGTCACAGAGAATAAAAGAGATAGTGTATGTAAAATGCTAAGCAAAGTGATTAAAACATAGTAAACGTGGTAATTGGTGGCCGTTACGGAATAAATGATAAACTTCACAATGTAAATTGCATCAAAGACTACGTCAGTGTTTTGAGTATTGAGGGTATTTTTAGTAACAGCCATTTTTCAATGTATTAGTATCTTTGTCACTCACGGTCTGTCTTGGGAATGGGACCACTGTTTATCCAGCCACATGCAACTACACGTGCCCTTTTTAGCCTCGTGCTAGTTGCCATTCGGGTTTGGTCTACGTTCGGTAAGCTATTGATAATCTCAAAGTTGTAACGGATCTGAGAAGATCATCTGTTCCAACTTCCTCCTTCCTGAGGTGCCTAACCTTTGTCTGACAAGTTATTTCCCGTGACTGCTAATTTAGCTGGATAAGTGGTGAAAATAGCCTTAATTTCCAGAGTTGTGTTACCTAATTGTCTTCTATCTTCAAAGTCATTCAGGTGATTAATTTTCAATTATTCCCTACATAAATGGGAAAGACCTAAAAAAAAAAAAAAAAAAACCTCTCACTGATGCAACATATTCAGTGTGTTGGGCACTTTGGGCCAGCCACTCTGTGTTCTGAGTGTTGGTGACAGAGATGTTACAAAAGCAATCAAGTCCATACCCTCGTGGAAAGTATAGGCTAGTGTGGGGACCAAAGGCATGAAGCCAGCTGAGCTGGAGTCTGGGTTTATGAGAAGGTAGATTTCACTGGTCCTAATTAAGCTGACATTGACCATGTTACTGAACTGAGAGGCAGATTTGTCACCATCAGAGAATTCTTAATTTTGGCGCTGCATAGATACGCAGTAACTAAACAAAGAGGACCGTGTTCTGTAATACACAAAGTAGAGAACATAGCTTTCTAACATAAGCAATTTTTTCCCAAAAACCTTGATCAAGAAAACATACTCTGCAAATATACCATCTTTTTTGCTCAAAGACACACACACACACGCACACACGCACACACACATAACTAAAAGGGAAAATATTCTTATAGCTTGCAGCAGCCCCTAGAGATTTAAATACTGAAAACTTTAATTTGTACCAATAATTCATATACAGCTATATGGGGTGAAAAAGGTTAATGATGGAATTTTTTTAAGTATGTTCCATTGACTATAAATGGCAGATCTGACAGTTAAAATGAAAATTGTTCCAGAAGAAACTTTAGTCAAACTAATTATTTGAGACATTATAAGGATGTATAATTATATTCTTCACCTTTTAAAAAAAGTTTTATTACAAATGTGCTTTTAAAGAACAAGTAGAGAAATAAAAGCTGTAATTGTTCTTAATTATAGCTAACTGTAATTGCACTCAATTGCAATATGCTGAATATCACTAGTGGCTAAAGAAATCCTGGCATACAGACTGCACCCACATTCATGAGATGAGGTATAGTTTTATGAATATTCTGTTATCTATAATTTAGCTCTTTTAGTGTTGATTCTGTTTCTCTTCATTTTATTTATTTTTTTTTAGTGATTGTAGAGATATAATTGTCATCTGTAAATGTGTCGAAGGTTTCATCTGGGGTTGGTTCAAAATTCCCACTGCCACAAAAAAGACATGTTGGAGATTGTTAAATGAGAGATTTGGACGTGACCCATCGTGGTTGAATACATTGAATAAGCAGATCTGAATTTTCAGAGGTAATGATGAATACCACATTTAATTTACCCAGCAGGGTCCAAGAAGCAACCTGGAAAATTTGAAGGCTCTAAAATAGCATTAGCTTCCCCTCTGCAGATAGCTCTCAGAGCGGCGTGATTTCAAACGGGTAAAAGTGTCCCATGAATGGGAAAATTTTCCTCTCTCTCCCCCCTTAATTCTCAGGACTCAAATCAAGTTCCGTTTCTGCACATCCTACTGAGGTCAGGCCCGTCTGTGTAGTCAGAAGGGCTGAATCTGAGTCCTCCAAGCTGACTGCTGACACTCTTGGAGCCTCATTCTATTGCTCTGTGTAATGGGAGCTCATGGTGCCAGCTTGTTCCTCCTTGAAGACAGTATGAGGGTAGATTTTAAAAAATAAAAGGTGGGTGTGGTGGCTCACACCCGTAATCCCAGCACTCTGGGAGACCAAGGCAGGAGGGTTGCTTAGACTGGGCAACATAGTGAGACCCCATTTCTAAAAAAAAAAATTGTTTTTAAATTAGCCAGGTGTGGTGGTGCGTGTACCTGTAGTCTCAGGTACTTGGGAGGCTGAGGCACGAGGATGGCTTGAGCCCAGGAATTTGAGGCTGCAGTGAGCTATGATCGCACCACTGCACTCCAGCCTGGGTGACAGAGCGAGACAGCTTTAATTAATAAATACGTACGTACACACACTGTTGGAAAAAAGTGGGTTCTTTAGCTTCAGGAGAAAGGAGCATTTTATTATGTGTTTATAGCCATTATTTGGAAAATTAAAAAATAAAAAAAAATTAAAAAACCGAAAAAAAACCCCAAGATTCCCACAAATCACTTCAGAACAACCTTTGTTTCTTTTCTATTTCCATGAATGGCTGCTGAAGGCTTTCAACCCCCTCGCCAGAGACAGCTTTGACATAACTTCTGGTGCATTTTTTTGAAGACAAAAAAATCTCTTCCACTGAGCCCGAGTCCCTGGCTGCAGGTTGGAGCTGGCCCAGGTGGAGAAAAGTCCCCTGAGAGGCATCCTTTTGACAGAGGTCACCACGGCTACACTAGTCCCCAAACATGAGCATACCTGCCCCTTACTGCAGGGAAGCCGGTAGAGGCGAGCGAGGCCAAGCGTCTTCAGTTCCGGTTCGTGTTCCTCAAAGCCCTCACGGTCCACAGCAGGAGGAAGTGATGTGACTCAGCTGATCACAAATACACCAGAAGCTCAGGAGCTGGTGTGGCCCATCTCTTCATTTGTGTCGTTAAATCACTTGCTCCGAGACCGAGTCCGACTGTGGCTGTCCGAAGCCACCGCCGCCTCCTGCCTGGTTTCTGGTGTCTCCCTCCCTCACGACCCCCCCCCAAGTGTCTTCTGCCCTCTGCGTCCTTCCCCGTGCTAGACCCCACCCCAGAACTGCAGGTGCTCGAGGTCCTGACAGTTGTCACATCTCCCGCGGAGTCCTCTCCAAAGACAGTGGCTTTCGCATTTTCAATTCTTGGCAAAGGGAGCGTCTCTAAAACATGTTCTTCCTCTTGCTAATGTATCTGCTTTATCGGTCACAAATACTGGCATTGATTGTTCTGCTAAATGAAGGCTGTTGGTATTTGTTTCACCCAAAACTCCCTTCCTTCCCTCCCCAGAAGGGGACCCGTGGCATGGGGCAGACAAGATCTCACCCTGCCACTTATCACTGCATTCGTTTGCGTGAGAACCTGTGACCACGTCTTCCCCACTAGATGGTCGACCGCATGCAGGAGCAGGCCTATGTTTATTTAGTTCCCTGCTTAATCGTGAGCACACACAGACTGACACATAGTAGGAGTTGTAGAAATAAGTGTTGAATGAATGAATAAATGTTAATGAATGCACCACCGATACTTGTTGGTTGATGGATTAGGCCATTAGTCAAGCATTACAATGCAGGCTGGTATTTGCAAGTTTCTCTTTGATCCAGAAATTATCAAGAATAGGGATGATTTTCTCTAATTAAGAAGGCTTATTGGTGGTAGTATGTCCCTGGGAACTAATAGAGAAAAATTAGGCATTATTGCAAAATGGGCATCTTTTTAAACTGATTTATCAAAGAAAAATTTTATTTTTGATTAAAAAGTATTTTGATATATTTTCTCTTAAGAAGCCCATGTCTGACTTGCAGTACAGCTTGGGGCACAGTAATTCGGCAATATTCAGTGCAGAGTTCTTTTAATAAACTCATCCTCTCCCCATTGCCAAAGCATAGAATTTGGAGAAAATACACCTGTTTGTTTGGAAGAGATATCACGTTGCTAAAAAAAAAAAAAAAAAGCCTTAAATACACGTGCATACAGCCTTATGTGTGCATTGTCTATTTTGTGTGTGTGTGTGTGTGTGTGTGTATGTGTTTTAACTTTTGCTTTTCGTTTCTGCAAGTAGAAGTTGGTAAACGAAACTTAGTATGTCATTTCTAGGTTCTGGGACTGTCTTCCAGGACTCGTTACTTTTGCCACTGCTGGGGTCTAAATGAGTGAGTCTTAATGAGCAGGAATTGTTACTAATGGCTGATTTCAGTACTTAGAGGCTATTAATTGTGGTCGAATCCCAAAGCATAAAGTGTGTGACGATTCATACACAAACCCAAGCGTGTACGGAGACTCGCTTCTCACAATGCCACTAACAATGTCCGAGACAGGCTGCCGCCTCTTTGGTGGATTTCTGAGCTCAGTGTCAAGGCGACTTCTTTGAAAGAAAAGAAAACAAAAGCCCTCTACGCTATCTCAAAATGACAGGAGGGACACCAGTGCCATTTGAACAGCGGCCTCCCTTACGGAGGACAGGCAGGGCCACATGGGCTCCTTTGTAGAGCTGATTAAGAGAAACCTTTGGCAATTCGATGTTCAAGACACTTCGGCCAAGGACACACACGAAGGCACACGCTCATGGCTGTTTTATACGAAGAATACTAAAATAAAATGAATAAATCTTGAGCCAAATAAAATCTTAGCAAGGACACTAAACAGGACTTCCCAGATGAAAATGAAAAACTACCAGGAAGAGGCCAGATGGGTCAGCAATTAGATCGAATTGTTCTGACAGCTGAGATTGAGCTCCTGCCTACTCTCAGATGCGAGTTGCTAGTTCGAAACCCCTCCCAGGACGTTCCCGAGTGTCGAGAAGGGATGTGGGGATGGAAGGCCAGTCTTCCGTGGTGTCACCTCTCCGCAGGCGGGGGCCCGGGGCCTGCCTGGACCTCCGTCAGACAGCTAAACAGCAAAAGCGTATCGAGTGGTTTAGAGAGAAGCCCCGTCTCGGCAGACTTGGCGCTTTCACCTGCGAGGCGCAGGCCAGCGGGAGGAGCGGGGTGGCCGTGCCCGTGCGAGTCCCTCGGCCTTCCGGAGGCCCAGGGGTGGACCGCCTACCTTTTGTCTGAAACCACAGCAACGCCTGGACACCTAGTGTCGTCTGCTTCGTGCAGCAGGTGCCCCTGAAAACAAGGAAATACAGTGGTGCAAAGGAAAGAGACGGGCACAGGGAATGAAGATGGGGTGGCAGTGGCTGCATTCAACGCAGTCATGTAATCCAGTGGTTCCCTTACCGGAAGCTTCCAGAACCACCCTTATGAAATTAGATTCCCCCTTGGCCTCTGCTTCTACTCCCCACCCCTCCCTGGCTCCATCCTTCTTCCTGACATAGACTAGGTAAGGGAGTAACAAATATTCACTGGCTTGTTTGGTTTTGTTGCCTATCCGTTCCTTCTAGAAGGTAAAATTGCTAACAGTGGAGCCAGGGTTGTGGTTGCTCACTGCACAGGACACAGAACAGATGAAGGAACGTATGCTAGAGATGACATGCCTGAAGCTTGCGCGCACTGACCGCAGCATAACATCCGTGACACCACCATGAACACCGTGGGCTGCAAATCCTGCCTCTCTCTGTCCCTAGCGGTGTGGCCTTGGGAAGTGACTTAACGTTTTTCTTTCTTGTTTTCCTCGTCACTGTCATGGTTTAATAACAATAACTACTTCATGAAGCTTTTGTAGGGCTTGAGTGAGTGAATACCTGTAAAGGGCCCAGAATAGTGGCTGGTATTAAATAAGACCCCAATCAACACGAGCAAATTGCACGTAGGTGGGTGTGTGTGATTGTAGATTTCCCCACGTGAGAATAATTGCTTGTGTTTGTATTAACGTGCAGACACACGCCCATTTTGATGTTTTAATATTCTAGTGAAAATTGAGGAAAGATGAAAGTGGGGGAGAAGAAATAAAGAAAGAACAAAATAAAGAAAATACGGAGATGAATGACCAGAGGGAAATTTGGAGCAAAAGAAAAGAACAGTGTCTTTAGGTTTCCTTTGACAGAGAAGAAACTTTAAGGTGTTTAGAGCCGGGCGCGGTGGCTCACGCCTGTAATCCTAGTACTCCGGGAGGCGGAGGTGGGAGGATCACTTGAGGTCAGGAGTTCGAGAACAGCCTGAGCAAGAGCGAGACCCTGTCTCTACTAAAAATAGAAAAAATTAGCCGGGCATGGTGGCGTGCACCTGTAGTCCCAGCTACTTGGGAGGCTGAGGCAGGAGGGTCACTTGAGCCCAGGAGTTTGAAGTTGCAGTGAGCCGTGATGATGTCACTGCACTCTAGCCTGGGTGACAGAGCAAGACTTTGTCTCAAAAATTAATAAGTAAAAGTAGGTGGGAAGTGGGAGGAAGGGATGGGTGAATTCATACCCAACGGGTACAATGTACACTATCTGGGTGATGGGCACACTTAGAACTTCGACTCAAACAGTGCAAAAACAATCCATGTAACCCAAAATTTGTACCCCCGCAATATTCTGAAATAAAAAAGAAAATAAATAAAAAATAAAATAATAAGGTGTTTGGGATTTTCCAGTGCTAAGGTTCACCCTACAAGAAAAAAATTAACTGTCCTGAATTAATACATGGATTTGCAGTGATGCCTTTAAGCTAACTTCTTGTGTATGTATTATTTGGAAATGGATCCAATTTTAAAGACCCACAGTTTGCCTCAAGCTGGGTGGCCAAAAAACAAACAAACAGACAAAAAGAAGGGGTAAAAAAGCCTGCTTGATTGCAATACTTTCACCGTTAATTAAAACGAAGAAACATCACTCCTTCTATAACTAGAGCATTCAGTCATTTGTAGTACAGGCAGTAAAAATTAAGTGTATTTTACCATTTTTAAAAAAGTCTCTATATTTTTAGAAAAACCAAAGGTACCACTGGAGAGAAATATTCCAGGTCCTAAAAATATTTATCATGCTGACACTCAATTAGCACGGGGGCTCACGTCCGCTGTTTTAGAGTTGTCGGCTAATTTTGGAAACTGGCAAACTGCACAGAAATAGATAGTGTACTCTTCAATACTTCCTAAAAAAAGAACTGTTTGCATAGTTCAGGAATGGGGAAGGACAGGAGATGACTGGGAGAGCGTTATTTCTGACAGCTGATAGAAGCTGGCCTCGGTCTGTACACCGAAGAATGTTCTACACATTTAAAATTAAAGGGTTTTTTTTTTTTTTTAAGGAATGGTAAATAATCCACCAAAACTGTGTGATATACAGGGGACACTTGTCTGCTCTCTCTTCTGGGGTTTTGCCTTTGACAAAATTGAATTTATAGCACAAGTTCAAATGTGTAGAGAGCTTTCCTGGTTGTACACGTTTGATGATAGCATCAGCAACCTTAGATCACAGGGCAGCATTATTATTCTTATATTCTGGGACATAGAGATTCTCAAGAGGTCAAAGGAATCACCCATCAGACACAAACACCTTCTATCATCTCAGTCTAATTCTTAGTCCCTGAGACAGTTCTTTTATTCGGAACATATAACTTCACTTTGTCATTTTTTTTCATTCTTGTTTTCATTCATTCTTTTTTTTTTTTTTTTTTTAGCGTGTTCTCTCTTCTTGAAATCAGGTTATCTTGGTGATGATAATCTTGGGAATTAGTGCAGTTAAACTCAGAATAGTGCTATAGCTACATCAGACACTTTAAAAAATCGATTTAAGAGAGTGGAATTACCAAGTAGAAAACGTTTCATGGTTCTATGACACTCATATTTATTGAGTGTCTGGTGTGTGCCAGCCACTGAGTATTCAAAATTTTGAGTGAGGTGTGATCTTTGGTGTAGAGGAGCTTTCAAGAGTGAAAAAATGAAAAGTATCCATCACTTTGCACCTTCTGTAATATCCTTCACTGGAGCGTAAACACTTGGCAAGGAGGATCAGGATCTAAATTCACGTTGGTGTCTCTCAAAGCACCCAGCATGGCCTGTGCTTTGAGCATTAAGTGCTCAGTGGCTGTGTTGGATGAATAAATATTAGAGAATGAAGATGATTCACGCTCAGGAAGCAATGCTAATAATGGACATCGCGACCTATAAAAATTCAATGAAAAATGCATGGTCTCTATGCCACCTGCTTGAAGTCCCTTCGGTTGGGTTATGGAGGAATGTTATCTAAAAGAAGCATAGCATATTCTGCCAACTTTATTTTCCTCAAGGGTTTCTTTATAAAAGGCATAAATTCGTGAAAATGTGAATAATTCAGATGATTTTTTTAGCCATAGAAAACAGGTAAAAATGAACAAATCATGGTTTTAAAAGCTGCAGTGTTTGCTGATTTGCTGATCTCAAAACTGGCAATTGGTTGGGGAGTCCTCGCTACAAACCCATATTTGCTGCCGTCAGATACAGTGGTTCTCTGTTTTGTTCTGATTTTTTAAATCTTGGAGCTGTATACATGCTCCAATGCGATCAAGTTTTTAGTCATTACTGACATCAAGTAATATCTGTAATTCTAACATGAACTTCTTAGTATACAGCCATCTAAAGTATAATGATGATAAAATAAACATTTAAAGATAATTCTGTTGTGATAAATGTTACTAAGGGAGACTAAAAAGGAGGGTGCTTCTGAGCTGGGGTACCCACAATTCCAGATTCTGTTGGGAAAGAGAAACTTCGTAGGCAGCCACTCGGTTCTTCAAAAAGATGAATATGTGTGATGCCTTCAGCCGTGTGGCTGACAGTGCCTTTGACTACAGTTTTGCAGAAGGGATGGAAATTTTCTCCCCAAAGTCAATTGCTATTGTAATAAAAGCTGAAGGTTTAATATCATATAATTACTTAGGAAAGAACATTTCTATGGGTGCTAAACTTACAATCCTTATTTTTTTAGGGAAGTATGGCTCTGTGGGAACCACCGCTTCCCTAAGGTACCCAGGTACCATCACAGACACTAAGTAGGAGCAGGGAGTTCTAGAAGCTGGGAGGGTCAGGGAACGTTCACAGAGGAGGTAGTCCTTTATATGAATTGACAAAATGAGGACAGAAAACGTTAAAGCTGACACCCTTAACCAGGGTTGACATTTCAGCTTTAGGAAGTGCCTGAACCATCTATGTTTGTCCACCGCATTGTATATGCACGGGTATATTGTTATTTTTTCTTCATAAGGTGTTTACGTCTTTCATGAGATTCTTAACAGGGTTATTTGACCCTAAGAAGATTATGTGCCACCGGTCCTAAGAATTACACCTTTAATCCCTCAGTCTAAAGTTGAGCCCTCCTCTACTTTTAAAATAATCTCAGTGTAAAGAAAGCCTCCATCTCCTCCTCATACTCGTTGCTCCCTTTCTTTCTAAGAATACATCTCCGATAGACAAAATACAGCAGTGTGGAAAAAGTTAGTTTTGAAATTTGTCTCTGCTCAATTGCTATTAATATGCTATAGAGCCGTTCATTAATGACTTTTCTTTAGTGCCATTTGAGTTACCATAGCATCTGCCTGCCACAGTCCCAAATGGTGGGACGTTATAAGAAAAAAATGAAAAACAGCAACTTACTAGTGAAAGAATTACATTTTGTGCTTTTTATGGGTCCTTCGTAAACCTCAGGTTACAGAGATTAACATGAGGAAACATCCCCAAAGGAATTTGTTCCTAAATGATTCTTGGAAAGAGATTGGAGATGCTTTGTTTAACTGGAAAATGTATAAATGGTGGTTTGGGAATGTTTTTCTTCTTTTTTTTTTTTTCCTGGATCTTGTATATTTTTAAATTTTAATGTTTTGAACTCAGTTACATTCTGCCACTAGAAAGCAAAGCCAGATATTTTGCGTGTGTATAAAATTTCCTTTGAAAGTAACCATCGAGAGGTTTAATGGGAATTAATGAGAAATGTGATTAGTCAATTCTAAATTTCTAAACACCTGCATACACGGTGTCTTCTTCACACATGACACCGTAATACCTATTATGCAATTAAACAAATTTTTATAATTTACCTAAATAAGCTTAATCATACTTATCTTCTTTTTCTCCTACAGAGAGACTGCCACCGAGTTAGCTGGAAGTCTACCAAGGTGAGCAAGCTGGCTTTGCTTACTCTGTAAGTGGTTTCTGATAGCACAGAAAGTTCGGCACTGTGTCCTCTATAAGGGGCCTTCTCATCTTCTCTTCCTTGTGTCAGATTTTAAGACCTCGTATATCACTGTGCAAAATGACAGAAATTATGCATGATTCACATATATGTGATGTAACCAAGAAGTAATGAGGCTTACATCCATAAGTGACTCAGAGAAATTATTCTCATTCCTTTGGAATTATACAGCATATTTGGAGATGTATATATGAGCAATGTTTGCACAGAAATCATAAAGATATTGCTTCCTTTATTATATTCATGGGAATTGGCAATTGAAAAACACATTGGCCTTTTTTCGTTACTGTATTCATCATTATTATTATGTTCAGGGACTTTTTAGATTTATAAAAGAATCCCGAGCTTCCCCTAAAGAATTTACATCTTAGTTTTGATGATATAAATGCATTAATTCTTATTGTCATTTAAATAAATATGTAGCAATATTATACCAGAAAAATCAATATACAATTGATCGATGTATTTTATATGTTTTTGATATTTTATGCCAACATATAAAGTATGGTATGATTAACACAATGTAAGTACTAGATAAGTAGCCATCAAGAAACAGCTGGGAGTGGTAGCTCACGCCTGTAATCCTAGGACTCTGGGAGGCCGAGGTGGGAGGATCGTTTGAGGTCAGGAGTTCAAGACCAGCCTGAGCGAGAGCGAGACCCCATGTCTACTGAAAATATAAAAAAAATTAGTTGGGCGTGGTGGTATACACCTGTAGTCTCAGCTACTCGGGAGGCTGAGGCAGGAGGATCGCTTGAGCCCAGGAATTTGAGGTTGTTGTGAGCTAGGCTGACACTGGACACTCTAGCCCGGGTGATAGAGTGAGACTCTGTCTCAAAAAAAAAAAAAAAAAAAAAAAAGAGAGAGAATGATTACCACTATTTAATGGAAGGAAAGGAGGGAGGGAGGAGCGACATCATGTTAAGAGGTGCTGTACTGGGCATCGCATCTACCCTCAGCTCCTATGATCACGCCTTAGTCTCTGAGGGTGCTCAGTAACCATTTGTGAATCAATTAATATGTCATAGGGTGTTGCCTGGAAACAGCTGGAAATCAAGAGAATAGGAAGAACAGGAAACAGAAGAGTGAGAGAATGTGCTCATGAATAGCACCAGGGAATAGGGGAGAGTGCAAATCGTTGCCATCTGTTCCAGGAGATAAGCACATTTGGTTGCTTTTTTTATGTAAAGAAAATCTTTGCTTATAGGATCATGATTCATATTGCCAAAAAACTATTTACTGTGATCCAAATATTTAAATCACTGGAAGTCTTCAGTTTTTGGCTAACGTCCTAAAGAAACATTTCAGCCGTGCACCCATTTACAGGGTTAAAACCGTACGTGTGTGTTCTGGTGTCCATGTATCCCCGGCTGAGTTTGTTTGTCCTTGTCCTTTCATTGGGGAAAAAGTCCCCCTGTGAAGACCTGAGGGTGCCATCATTTGCAGGGGAAGAGAGGGTCGTGTGTCCACCCATGTTTGTGGTGAAGAAGTTAATCCCGAAATAATGGAATGAGAAATGACTTTCAAACTTTTATAGAGCAGCTAAGGAGCAGAGCACCTCTGTACGGTCGGAAGAGGCTCGCACCATGCTGTAATCAGGCAGATGAAAATTACTTAGATGTCTGGGAAATCTGAAGCGGCACCCTGAATTCTATTATGTGGTGCCATAGTGTGAATACCAAGCAGCAACTCCCATGTTCCCCAGGAAGGATCTGCTGTGGCTGGTTTGGTACTTGAGGGAAACCCTACTCCCTTCTTGAGTTTGGTGGGTGGTATTTTGGTAATGAGCCTTCTTATTTTTTTTT
>RJWJ010023745.1:0-25510 GCA_004363605.1 Indri indri | reverse complement strand
TTCTGTTTGCTTAACAGCCCATCATGTCAAAGAAGACCAAGAGAACACTGAAGGAAGAAAACAGATTTTTTAACGAGGATTGGGAATTGCAATATTATCTTGTTTCTGCTAAAGATAAGATGTTTTTCTTGCTTTGTGATCCTGCAATATCAACATTAAAGAAATTCGATGCTCATCAGCATTATAATACTCATAAGGACCATAAATATTTTAGAGGGAGAGACATGAAAGGTTGCATTGCAGAAATTAAAAGATGAAAAGCAAAAGCTAACACATTCTTTTAAGAAGGAATAAGATCTGGAAATAAAGCCACTGAAACAACTTATAAAGTAGCTTATATACTTGGGAAAAAAGAGAAGCCATTCAGTGTTGTAGAAATTGTGAAAGAATGCATTGCCAAAGTTGTGGGATGCTTAGACTCTGATAACATTTCAAAGTACAAACAACTGCCTCTTTCTTTCAAGGAGAACCGTAACTGATTGGCAGCATGAATTAGCCTTCAACTTAACAGAACAACTTCATGCAGTGCTTCAAAAGGAAAATATATGTTATTCAATCACTTTGGATGAATCAACTGATTCTACTGATTTGGTGCAGATTTTATACCTCATTTGGGTCAAAACAGAAGATTTTCTTTACTATGAAGAGTTACTCACTTTAGGCACTCTTGAGAACAGAACACAGGGAAGAGAATCTTCAACAACTTTCAAGATAAATGTCATCAAGTTGGACTTAATTTGGTAAATTTAATGAGTGTGTGTACAGACGACGCACTTTCCATGACAGGAAAACATGAAGGGTTTATTGCACAGATAAAGTATTAACAGATCCAGATGCTCTCATTTCTTTTCATTGTATCTTGTATCAGAAAAATCTCTGTGCTAAAGCTACTATTTTAAGTGACACTTTGTAACAAGTTATAAGTACCGTTAACTATATTTGTGCAAATGCAACACAGCATAGTCAGTTTTGTAATATGCTGAAAGTTGAATGATGAGGTAGTCAATGTGGATTTGTCCAGGTATTTGGTGTGGATTTGCCATATCATTCTAAACTGCATTTGTTATTGCAGGAACAGGTGTTAGCCAAAATTTTATCTCTGTGATAACAGATAAAGTTTATGAAGAATAGAATCAACAATGTGAGTTATTGAAAGAAGATTTCTATAGGAATGCAGCATTTCTGTATGATACCATGTCAAATCAAAATGACTTGAGTATTTCTTTGCAAGGTAAAAGCCTATATATGATAATATGGCCAAAAATCCAAGCATTTTGAAAAAGCTGGTTTTTTTTTTTTTTAAAAAACTTCTTCTTCAAGAGGAAATTTTGGATGAACAAACTACTTAACTTCTTTGGACCTCAGTTTTCTTATCTGTAAAATGGAATAATATTACCTCTTTTTGACATATTGTGAAGATTTAATGTAAGGCTTATAGACTAGGCATTCAATAAATATTACCTATTATTACTGAAAATCCCATAAAACGAACAAACCAAAAAGCTATTTTTAAACATCTGCCTATAAATGCACAGAGTCAAACTGTCATAGGTGTTAGCTAATGTTTACTGTATATTTGCCATGTGCCTGGCTTGTGCAAAGCACTTTATGTGCATTTAACCTTTACAACATTGGAGAAGGTGTTATTATTCCCATTTTGTAGTTGAAGAAATTGAAGCTTAGCGAGACCAAGTAACAGAGTTGGTAAATGGTGGAGCTGGGATTCTAGCTCAGGTGTATCCAACTTTAACGCCCGTGCACCTCATTTATTAGCCCTCTTTGGCTCTATTTTCCCTCATGGTCATATGACTCTCTCCCTTGCTTATTTCAAGTCCCTGCTCAGTTTTCACTTCATGCACCCCATACGAAATGGCAATCCTCCCTCATCCCCCACTTCCTGTCTGCCACACTGCTTTATTTAGCATTATAACACCTAATAATCATATGGCACTCCGTATTTACTTATTTCTCTATTATCTATCTCCTGCTGGAACAAAAGTGCCGTAAGGGCAGGTCCTTTGTCTTGTTCACTGCTGTGCCCCCGGGACCCACCCAAAGTGGTATCTGGCAGCTTCACGAAACAGCTTAGTTACCTGAGTTCACCCTGTCAAGGATCAACATTTGTTTGACTTTGGGATTGAAATAAATTAAAATTGTTCTATCATATTCCTGGGTTAATCTATGTGGTACACAGGCCAAGCAATGTCGACAGTCCTTCAGAGAATGCAATGTATTCACATATTTTAACAAGCAGTGTGCACAAATATCTACCAATGCATGTTTTTACCTATGTTATATATGTATATTCAAAAATGCCCCAACTAGTTCCAATGCATTATCTTTACAGATGTGTTTTTATAATAGCTTTATTGAGATATAATTCATGTACCATAGAATTCACCCCTTTAAAGTGTACAATTCAATGTTTTTTAGTATATTCATGATCTTTGTAACCACCACAGCCATCAATTTTAAAACATTTTCGTCACCTCCAAATGAAAGACTGTTCCCATGAGCCATCACTCCCTCTATTCACCCCAAACACCTCAGATCTAGGCAAACATTAATCTAATTTCTGTCTCAATGGGTTTGCCTATTTGGACATTTGATACAAGCGGAATCACGCAAAACTCCCCCTCCCCCACACACAAACTGCAGTGGTGTCCGGGGTATATAATATATGCTCAATAAATATTCATGGACAAATAAATAAATGAATTAATTGAAGTAAATGGAACAGGTGTAGGCCACAGGAACTTAAGATTAAGACAACTTTACTTACAAATTTCATTGTCTTTAGATTTGTTCTGAATGTTTTCAGGTGTATCTCATACTTTCAATGTTTTGAAGACATTCTATGAGCCATTATTTCCCCTAAGAAGAATTGGGGACCTGAAGTTCATACGCTGGTCCTATCCCTCTACTTAATTTCACTTAGTCCATTGGAAAAGTAGCAGGAAGGTGCTGTTACTGTTTGCAATTACTGTATAGTTGAGAAAATGGAAAAAGGCGTCAGAAGCCCTCAACTGCAGAATGCGTGTGCTCCGCAAGATGGCGCTCCTATTCTGCAGACGTCAGTTACTTGCACTTTTCCAGTTTGTTTCCTGTGACCCTGCTGTGTTTTTCCGGGTTTGTCTTGATTATGCTTGCCCTTGCCTCTGCTTTTTTCTTGGGATTTTGTTTTTTGTTTCCCTCTGTCTTTCTACCCTTTTCTTTTTGTTCTATTTTTACCTTTACCTGGGCCATTTACTATATAGAAAGAAGCGGACATCTTTATTGTTTAAGAAAATAAGGTGAGTTGTAGGTTCCTTGATTTTACCTTTAATGAATGTACAAAAATGTAGATTATATATTTATTCATCAAAGGAAAATCAAATAATTAAGTCGTTGCTGAGGTCACTTGTGTGACTGTTGACTATTTTTTTTTCCCTTGTTAGGTTAATTTTGTAAAATTTTTAGGAGTCGTGAGGTTTGAGGGTATGGAATTGTATTTGAGGTCACTTACATGGCTGTTGGCTGGCTATATTTTCTCCCTGTTGGGTTAATTTTGTAAGAGATTTAAGGCCTGGGAATAAGAATTGACTTGCCCCAAGTAGTACAGGGTCCTGGAAGAGCTGGGAATTGAATTTAAGCCAGCTGGTCGTAGGTCTACCCCACTTTCACTCTGCCTCTCTGATGTCCTGCTCCTGATTCCCTTAATCAATCCTACTATTCAAGGAAAAGGAAAACGTTAAAAAAGTAGATTAATTTAAAAGGCAGAATGGGATGATTACTGACACCTGACAACGGAACCAGAAAATACGGGTCAGCTGGCATGATAGGCCACACATTGGTGCAGTAAATCCCATATTTGTTTTTGTTTTTTTTTTGCTTTGTCGGCATCCTTTCCTTTTGATAAATCCTCCTTGACCCTCTATTTGATTATAGTAGGGCCAGTAGGGCCATCGATATTGTAGCTTGGTCTTCAATTCATGAATGTGTGCATGACAGACTGACCAACTAGAGAAACTTTTTTCCCTGCAGAAAGGGATTGGCCCAATGAGGGCATGTAGCCCACCTGGGGAGCCTATCAAAATATTTTGTGTGTATGTGGGAGGGGTGGGGGCAGAGGACATTGATGTTAATGTTGGATGTTGGGATTGTACCATGGGTAACCATTTTCTTAATTGTATTAATTTGGCACAAAGAGGAAATAATATATATATATATATATATATATATATATATATATATATATATATATTTTCTTTGCTACCTGCCGCCTTCTCTGATCTATTGACACTTTCTTCCTTGTCCTGTGATAATATCTTAGGAAAATCCCATGGCTGCCAAGTCACTTTCAACAGAAAAAAAGTCTCATTTCAGGTACTGAAAAAATCTGGTCTGGTCTAAGTTAAAACTTCAATCTCATATCTAATCAGAGTTTATTTCCCCCCACCAAGGTCAGGCCTGGGCTATAGTTCATGGTCATGTAACCGTGAAGAGACATGGCCCTTCCCCGCTTACTGCACTGCTTATTGGGGTTCGGGGCTTCTGTTTCCCTTCTTTCCCCTCCAGTGTGTTGGGTCAAGAAGGAGAAGTTGTGGAAGAGGGAGAGTCTCACCTGTTTGGTCCTGTTTAAGTCTGACCTTCAGTATTTTCTGTCGTGGCAGGTGTCCAAATGTAGGTTTTCTGGAGGGGTTGTTGGTGGGTTTAACAGAGACCTCCTGTGGATCCTCACCTGGCTCTCTTTAAAGTTGGTTCTTATCTCCTACATTTGTTCTTGTGGCTCCAATACCTCTCTCAGGACTTTCCAGGGGGTTAATAATTTTTGAATTGCTTTCATCATAGTAAAATCTATACTTCTGGTTTAAAGATTCTTCTTATAATTTTCAATTCGCTACACCACTTTATGCTATTTGAAACAAATTTAAAATCACTTTTCTGTTAAAATGAGCCAATGAGGAAGGTTTCAGTAAATGCTGCAATTTTGGGGGGTTTCTATATGTGACACAACTGATCAGATCATCATGCTATTTTATTGTTGACTGTATAAAACACTAATTCTGTGAGTTTTTTTTTTTTGTCCTATCAGTTCAGACTCAGAGAACATTCTGACATCAAAGTAGATTATTTTTTAGCCTATGAACAGCTGCTATAATACAGTATGATTTAATTGCATGAAACATTTTTAAGTGTCGGTTAAATTGTTATTATGATTTTCATTATAATACGAAAAGTCTGATAAAAGGTAGTTCTCCTACAGCAGACAATTTGAGTTCTGTCCCCAATACTGGAATCATAAAAGACCCTCCAGTCCAACATTTCGTATTATGTTCAAGTTTAATTTCTGGGTTTTAATGTCATTTTTCTTAAGTTAGGTCTATGCTAAAATTACAAGACTGGTTAAGCAGGGGACAACCCTATCATCTGGTTGTTACCTGAAGTTAAAAGTCTGGCAAATTTTTTTCCACTACGATAACTGATTTTTTGGCAGGTTATTTTAGAGTCATCATGAATCAGCCTGAGGGACTCTTCTAACTCCAGGACTCTGTTAACTGCTCTCCTAATGGATGCCAGCGACATGCCTTTGGCATGTCACCTGCACCAGCATTAGCTGCCGTTCAAATGGCTCTGTGCTCTGACAAGCTGTGTTGGGTGAATTACCAGCTGGATAATTCACAAATTGTTGCTGTGAACAAGCCAATACCAGCACCTGGAGATCTTTACAGATGCTGCTGCTAAATGCATGAAAAAATCCCAAGTAAAAGTTGCACTTTTATTCTTTTAAATGCACATTTATAAACCTGCAACATTAATTACCTTTTTGGGTTTGAAACCACAAATGTAAACAGTATTTCTTTGCCTAAATCGTGCTCTATAAGCTTAGGGGGAAGGGAGACCCAGTAATTAAAAATAAAGTCAAATCATATGAAATGTCATGTAACGGTAAACTGCAGGCTTCATCGGAATTGCTTCGAACACGGGATGTTGTGCGTTCCAAACTCTGCTAAACCAAGAGGCTTGGAGTGAGTGTATTAGAAATCGGGGTTACAATTTTCCTGATTTATAACTTGAAGATGAGATAACCCCTGACTTGGAAACTGTTCAACAGTCTGGTTGGTTCCATTCAGTTCAGAGCAATTCAGTTCAATTCTGTTCCATTCAATTCAATGTAGTCAATCATTTTCATAAATGTTTATGACACATTGTATATGTGCTGAGCACTGAGGGGTATACAAAGAAAGGTAGAGCTGAAACCTACCTCTGCTGGTGCTCCAAATCTACTGCATTCTTCTGTCTCCACCCTGCCCTGCACTGTGGAAGGCTGGTAGATACGGACCTTGTCACTGTGTTCCCCTGCTGTCTGGCTTTGGAGTGGTTCTGGCCATGGGAGACACTAACAGGAGTGGGCAAGAGAGAGAGCTTGGAGTTTTTATTCCCCGAACTCCCTCCTGACCTGCAGGCTCATGTCTGGTTTGCTTCTGGCCAGTCCTCCTTCTCCACACAGCTGTGATCATGGCTCCCTTGCCTTCCCCTTTATGTCCAGGGGTGGTAAGTATCCTTGTCCTCGGGATGCTGACCATCCTTGTTGCCTTCCATAAGCTGTGCCCACTCTGTTGAAAATACTCTTTTTATTTAACTCTTTTTGATCATTCAGCTTGCATGTACTATCTCTGCCTTAAAGAGGAGCCCAACAGATACCCTGAAGTAGTCTTCAATCTGAATTTATTAATTTGTTTGTAGTTAAGTGATTATTATGGGTCAAGGGATGAGGTGCTAGGTCCTGGGTATATAAACCTCTGTAAATATGACACATACAATCCAGCTCTCAGTGAAAGCATTGCCTATTAGAGTGCACAGAAATCAAACCAGTGATTGCAAATAATGTAGTGAGTGTATGACGGGTGATGTTAGGGGACAGGGAGCTTGCTTTGTCTTAGGACAGGGGCGCTCCCTGAGGGAGTGTAGTTTACACCGAAATAGGAAGAAGGATTGGGGCATTAATCAGGCAAAGAGGTGACAGCACTGGGGGTGGTGGAGAGTGTGCTGGGAAGAAGGAAGCCCCTCTGGCAGACGGTGAGGAGGGGCCGGATGCCAACTGCACATCCCCCGTTGATAGGTTTGGAGCTTATCCTAAGGGAGCAGGAACTCATCGGCAGGTCTTTAAACAAGTGGATGTGAGATTTAGGAGTCTCCTGGCTGCAGGGCGGAGAACAGATTGTGGGCAAGGGAGTGGGAGGCAGGGAGCTTGGAGGCTATTTCAGTAATTCAGGCAAGAAATAGTGGCAGAGCTCGCGGGGACAGGAATTAAGGGAAGCGGATGTGTCAAGAGGCATTTCGTCATTTTCTTTTTATTCCAACTCTCTTTCTCAGCCACCCACATCGGGTAAGCTGCAGAGGTCTTTTTCCAGAGTGACTTCGTTGCTTGGGTACAAATCCCAGCAGCAAAAGGCAGCCAAAGGGAACATCGGAGTGGTGGGAGAGACAGACACACAGCCAAATCTTACAGACCAGGAGCCCTGGGAAGGGGCTTTAGAAGGAGAGAGCACAGCCCACAGCCCCCTCTTCTCTTTAGGTCCCACAGTCTAGGGGGCTGCCTGGTGCTGCAGCAGGACAGAGTGTTGAACGAGGGAAGAACTTCTATTTTAAAACAAAAGGATGGAGTTTTCAAATAACTGAAAGTGTTCAGAAGTTCTGGAATATGCTGCAGGTGTCAATATGGGAGGGAAAAGAGAGATTTGGCAGAACAGGATGAGAATAAAATGATTTCTTGTTTATGCCACATTGAGTTTAAACTTCCTACTAAACATACACACACACACACAGATGCTTAAATACGTATAAAATTAAACTTGCATAAATTTTAAAATATTTATATGTGTATGTATACATATACATACAACTATATACATACAATTTTATGCTTGTATATTTATATTTCTATATATAATAATATGTATAAATGTTTGTACATATACCCACACATTTTCTGGTGCATATTCATTGTAAAAATTTGGAAACTATAGATATGTAAAAAGGAGATGAAAATCATCCTATCGCCCAATAACTTCATAGCATTTTATCATATAAAAGTAATGCATTTTTAAAATTCTTCCCCATTGAGACAAGTTATGTGGACATTGTTTAAGGCATTTGGTAGATATTATGAAGGTGTTTTCTGGAGAAGTTGTGCCAATTTGCACTGTCTCTGCACCCTTGACAGCATTTGGTGCTACAGTAGTATTGATACTACTAATAAAACTTTTGTCAATGTGGTAAGTGAAAAATAGGAGCCTATAATTTCTTTACTTTGTGTTTCTTTTATTATTAGTGAATTTAAATTTTTGTATTAGATGTGTTCAGCCCATATGTGTGGCTTTTTCTGTGATTTGGCTAGTCATATTATCGCCTTTTTATTTTTTTAAATTAAAGTGTTTATTCTTTTTCTCTTTGTTTTAGAAAAACATTTATACATTAAGACTATTCATCTTGTGTAACATTTTGGAAGTTTTTTTGTTTATCTTTGAATTCAATTTGTGGTATTTTTTGTGCTACAGATGTTTTTAATTGATATGCAGTCAAATATATCAATAATTTCCTTTAAGATGCTTCCTTTGTGTTTTTGCTTAGAAAGCCTTTCCTCACCCTGAGATCAGAAAAATCTTGCCTATATTTTATTCTTCTTGGTTTATTGTTTCATTTTTAATCATGGAACACTTTACTCTGAATTAATTTTGATTTATGTTTAGTGGTAGGGATCTACTCCCCTCCTCCTTACCTCTCATGTTGAAGAAATTATGAAGTAACATTTGTTGAATTATTTATTCTGATTTAAAACTGTTGACCTTTGTCTTCCCCCATCGTAGAGAGTCAAGATGAGGTAGGGTGAAGGACACAGACTTTACAGTCAAAAACACCTGGGTTTGTATCACTTCACCTTCACCTTTGTAATTCACTAGCTAAGACCAGGACAATTCACTTAACAGTCCCATTTGCCTCATAGCGCAAAATAGGCCTATTAATACTTTAGAGGGTTTTAAAGAGGATTAAATGAGATAAAGCATCTATAATACCTCATCACTAAGTGTTAAAAGATTTAGTTTTATTCTTTTGTGTTCTGTTTACTTAAAAATACTCTGGCCTTGGAGCCAGAAAATCTGAGGATTTTTATTATAACCCCACTGTTTTCTTGAGCAATGCACTCGAATTTTTATCTGTGCTTTGGTTAATAATTTCTATAAGCAACAGTTACTTATGTCACGGAGTTGTTTGCTTTTTTGGTCTCACATGAGATTGATTCTGTTCCTGTCTGTTTCTGTGTGTATATATGTGTGTGTGTGTGAACGTATACACACACACACACACACACACACACATATAAAGAGAAAGAGAGAGAGAGAGAGAGAGTACTTTAAAGGCTGTAAAGTGGTAAACAAGTCTAAGGTACATTTATTAAGATTTCCTTAAAGGGTTGGAAACATAGTCCATCTTTAGAGACCAGATTCTTAGTTATATCTTTGAGTTGGCTTTATTAAACTGAGAAAAATTGAACTTGTTATGCAGCTGCTTGGTTTCAAGTAACAGAAACTGACTCTGTTTAACTTAGGCAAAGAGGGAATTTATTGGAAGGCCAGGGGGCTGCTCATGGAGTAGAAAGGAGGGGTGAAGAACAAGGCACTACACCAGCTGTCTGTGTGCGCTGGGGGCAGTGGGAGCTGGGTAAGTGATGAAACACTCTCCCATCCCAAGAAAAAAATGTAACTGTCTTCAATTTTTTCAATCATTCTGCTGAAGAGTAAAACTTTGGGGAGAGAACATATGTGGTTGCAGCTTATGTTGAGTGTCGCCGTGTGGCTGGAGGTGGTCAGGGTGATTCAATGGCAGTTGTGAGGCTGTGTCCAGAGAAGGGAGAGGGAATTCCCCAAAAGGAAATTTGAGTGACATTCTCATAAGAAGGATATGATATTTGGTGGCAACATGCAACACGTATCACAGTGCAGTGTCTGGCCTGTTTTACTGTACCAGCTTTATGGGAGCCAGAGAGAGAGAAGCAATCAGCAGAAGACTCCTAGGATAGAAGCCAAACAGCTCTTAACTTGGCTTGTCTGACAAAGGTCCCACTCCTAGGACGGCAGCCCAACATTGCCCTTTCTGGGCTCATGACAGTGATGTGCCTTTTCAGTATGGACGAGGATGGGTAGAGGGATTCATGGTGTGCTGATGCTACAAGGGCCCTTGAGGTCTGAACTCAGGGAAGATTTATTGTCTGAGATACTGTAGCCCAGGACCATAGCCACAAGCAAGTGCCAGCTTCTCTAGAGATGAGAAATGGCAGAGGACGAACACAATTGATTGCTCTCTTAGTCTTAAGACTCAAGACTTTTCTGTTTCAGCATAATTAAATCCCCTGAAGTCTGCTTTTAAAGAGAAGAAAAGAAATGGAAACATGAATTCATAAGGCTGCACCTTTCTCTCCGTGCATGTTCCCGAGGGAAGGTGATCCATTAGAAACAGAGGCAGACCTGCCAAGAGCAATAAAGGGGCAGGCTCTCTGGGCTAACCAGGCTGTAGTTAAAGGCTTTCCCTGAGAATCTTGCTCATTCATTAATTCTAGCCTTGGAAGTGGGCCAAGCCGTGTGGTTTCACCACAGCGAGGGGCAAGATCCTAATGATTAAATGCTCTTTGTTGCCTTGCATTTCACTTTTTCTAGTAATGCACTTTGAAGAAGGCAAAATTGAGTTTTCAATACTTTGTTGTCTGCTGAAGCTAAAGCTAGAGGTAATTGAAGCCAGTTGAAAGCTGAAGGGTATGGCCAAGGTAAAACACAGAGCACAGAGGAGGAGGAAGGTTTGAAGTTTGGTGCCTCAGTGGATCTGGCCATCTCTCTTTTCATTCTGCTGAAAACTTTAGTTGCAATTTGATTTTTGGAAAATCAGGTTATTCTTTGGAAAATATGTTCCTTTCAACATTCTCTTTGGATTAATAACACTTTAGTGTGTATAGAAGGCACAGGATCAGAGTGATGAGAAATGGTTTCTCAGTGGACAGTATAGAGTCACCATTATTTGCTTAAAAATCTCAGGCTGTGTCTAAGCAACTAGAGACTCCTACTTAATCTGGATGACTGACCAGACCCTAATTTAATTAAATGAACATTGCTATTCGAGCTTCATGAACACACCTGAGTCATCTTGAAGAAATGAAATGCCTCTGTTTGGTGACGCCCCAAATTGATCAATAATTTCAGTAGATCTAGCACCTGGACTAGTTTGTGGCGCACAGTAGGTGATCTATAAATATAAAATGAGTTTGAATTGAGTGAATGAATTGAATTGAATGAATAAATTGAGTTACTTTCCTCAAACAACCCATAGATGCAGAGGAAAACCAAATGCCAAATACCAAAATGATGATGGTGTGACTGAATAAGTAATTAAAATCGTTTCGTCTGGTGACTCTGTGTAAACAAAGTTCTAATCTTCACACTGGCCGTGGATGAAAGAGAATGTCTTTGTGGGTGGGAAATTGCTGCTCTTTTAGGCTGGAGAGCCAGACAGCATGGGCTCTAGTTTCTCCACCAATACCTAGTTGCCGGAAAAATATTCCCTACTTTTGACTTCTTTGGGTTTATTTCAGCACTTGATTCAACTTGATTTCTGGCTAGGAGGAGAGTGAGGCTCTGTGGCAATGACAGGAAATTTCAGTGGAAGAGTTAGCCTTCTGTAATTTGTTCTTTATTCAACAGTTACTTTTTGCACGTGTGTAATGTACAAAGCAATATGGCAGCTAAGCTAAGAACCTATAGTAGATATAGTTACCATTACATATATTTCTTGTAAACAGCTTTATTGAGATATAATTTACATATCATACAACTGACCAGTTTTAACTGTACAATTCAATGGTTTTTAGTATGTTTACAATGTTATGCAGTCATTATAATTTAATTTTAGAATATTTTCATCACTTTAAAAATAAACCCCTGATCAATTAGCTCATCTTTTCCCTTCCCCAGCTCCAGGCAACTACTAATCCACTTTCAGTTTCTATAGACTTGCCTATTCTGGATATTCCATACAAATGGGATCATACAACATATGGCCTTTTGCGTCTGGCTTCTTTCACTTAGCATAAAGTTTTTGAGGTTCACTTATGTCATACAATGTATTAGTACTTCGTTTCTTTTTATTGCTGAATAGAATTTGATAGTGTTTATCCGTTCATCAGTTGATGGACATCTGGGTTGTTTTCACATTTTGGATATTATTTAATATGAATATGGCTGCTATAAACATTCATGCACAATTTTTTGTGTGAACATATGTTTTCATTTTTGTGTATATACCTGGGAGTGGAATTGCTAGGTCATATAGTAATCCTATATTTAACTTTTTGAGTCACTGCCAAACTGTTTTCCACAGTGACTGCACCATTTTACATTTATATTTACCATGTCTGTATTTAAAGAAAAAATGATAATCCATTGCAAGGGTTAAGGATTTCTGTACTCATGGAAGACAGTATCTTTATAAAGTGTTTGCACAGTGTCATATCAGACTTACTCCTCATAGTAAGCCAATGAGGATGGTATTATTATAAAGCCCATTTAGAGATAGGAAAGCTGAGGAGCGGAGAAGTTCAGGGACTTGTTCAAGGTCACACACAGAGTGGGAGGGAGATCTGAGACTTAATATGTACCTATCTGGGCCCAGAACTGAGCTTTAAAAAGCTGCATTATAAAGCTTCATTTCCCATTTTAGTTGTGGAGTTGAAAATTAGCATTTACGCTAGGTAAGCAGCATAGATCCAATTGAGGGGATTTATCTCCTGAAGCTGTGGGGCCACCCTTCTGATGCAGAATGAGCAGGCAGGTTCCATCCACAGATTGATCATCAGTATTGTATTGATTGATGGGCTCACAATGTTAGAAATAAGAAATTTCTATCTGATCCATTACAAGGGGTTCTAAATCTAAGAAAATAAATGCAAAAATAAAATACCTAATTAGCTTGGGTTTGGCCTATAATACCAAAAGATGCAATCTCAAACGCCATAATCCTGAATGTTGAAATTCCTAAAGATCAAAATCTCTCAAGTCTAAAATCCACAATCCACAAAATCACAATCTTGAAAAATCAAAATCATTAAAATATAAATAAAATGATAAAAATTATTTAAAAGACATTATTTACATTTTTAAAAGGGGCTTTATTTGAGAAACATATAAAAGCATGACAGAACACTTTATAGACTTTATAGCCACTTTATAAATAAAATAGGCCATGATAGCACACATATTTTTGAGAGCATAAATCTCAGGTGTACCAGCGACTGTCACATGGGTATAACCGTTACAAGCAGATGAACCATATTCATAAAGAAATAGGACAAAAAGAGAAATGTATGAACACATATCGCTATGCTTAGTAATTGTGTGCACCTAGCTTTATAACTGCATATCATGTGAAACATCATGATGGACAGTCTAAGTCTTTCGAGGAGACTGATCAAAAACTGTTACGAGTCACCACCATGTAGGCAGTCAGGAAAAAAGTCTGTCCCGGCTCTCAAAGAGAGACCAGTTTGCCTTCTATATCGATCTTTCTGGGCCCCCAGCTGGTTGGATGGTGCCTGCCAACACTAAGTACAGATCTTTCCCGCCAAGTAGTTCAGACTCACACACTAATCTCTGTAAACACACTCACAGACACACCAAAATAATGCTTTACCAGGTTTCTAGGTATTCCTTAATTCAGTCATGTTGACACCTAAAATTAAGTCCACAAGTCTGCTCCTGGTCCGCTTGGTACTCATATGCATCTCCATAAACCACACTTATTTACCAAATAAAGGCAATAACAAGCTCATAATTCTGCCCAACATGATGCAACTAACATGTTGCAACTATCCTACCTACAACCCAAAACACGCTGATTCCTTATCCAGAATTTGTTTTTCAGGATTTCAACATTCGAGATTTTAATCTTTTGGGATTTTAGACTTCAGAGATTTTGGTAGTTTAGAATTTCAACATTTGGGATTATGGTGTTCAAGATTTTGTCTTTCGGAATTATGATCGATTGGTGCCAAATGATCTCACATAATCTGGTGAGTGCTCACCACAGACCAAGAATTACGCCGAGTGATTGCATTAGATACCTTAAGTCCTGTCTTCACAACTGCACTCTAAAATAGGCACTCAAATGGTCTCCAATTAGCAGAGTGGGAGATACTGGCCTTTAGTATTAAGTACCTTTGCCCTGGTCACACAGCGAGGGGAAATGACACAGCTGGGATTTCAGCATAAGCAACCTGGCTCCAAAGCCTGAGCTCATACGCACAATGCCATGAAATCCTTTTAGAAACAGCAACCACTATGAAATTTACTCTGATATAGGACCCACTGTAAAAAATTGGTCTGTGGTTACTTTGAAATTAGAGGTTTTATAATCTATGTCCAGTAAATGCAATTTTAGTTTTCAACTTCAAAGTAATATATGAATAGAATTATAGCTTTTTAGTTTTCACAAATGTCACCATTCCATGGTGAGCTTTTTAGAAGAAATACTGTATTCCCAAAGCTGCAAATACATTAAATCTTTGTGTATAAAGCCAAAACTTTTTTCTTTCAGTGGGGTGTTTTGTTGTGGGATTCCTGGATAATCCACATTCAGGATTATCTAGAAAGTGAGATAATCTAGTGATGATATCATACAGGCCAAAATAACAGTCCCCAGGATGTCTTGGGGCCTTTCGTGGCATCCTAGGGGGGACAACTCAGTTCTGCTCCTGCGATAAATGGTAGGAGACATTCTTTGAGGCTGGTCTCAGAACTTGGCTTTAGGGCTACACACAGAGCTGGAACAGTAGTGGGAAGTGGTCAAAATTGTAGATTTCAAAACAGCTAAAAGACAGCATTTTGGATGTTCTCACCACCACCAAAGAAATCACAAATATTTGAGGTGAGGGATATGCTAATTAGCCCAATTTGATCATTCCACAATGTATACATGTATCAAAACACCACATTGTGCCCCATCAATATATAAAATTATCTGTCAATTAAAAATAAAATAAAGAGTGGGAAAAAAATCAGGGACTGGGGTGACGCAGGTCCTGATCAAACACATGCTCCCTCATCTGATTGTTACGAATAAACTAAACAAGCTGCTTTATCCTCTTGGGTCATGCTTGCTTTGTCTACCATTTCACACAGTTATTTTGAGGATGAAATAATTTGAAACACGTATAGCACTTCGGGGCAGTACTGGGACCATCCACAGCTCTTATAATTGTCAGTGTTTGGAAGTATGGGCTTTGGAGTCAGATAGACTTGGATTTGACCCATGGCTTTGGCACTTACTTTTTGTCTAGAGGAGGCTGAAGATAGACAGATATTTTTGCTCCCTATTCAATAGTACAGAGTTATAGCTGGGAAGTGGCCAGATTGGGAAGTGGCCCAAACAGATGCCACATTTCCCATTTCTCCCTGGAGTTAAGTGTAACCACGGGACTAAATTTTCTAGATTATGGAAATTTAGCACAAGTGATATGCACCACGGCCAGGCCTGGCCCATTGAATCTGCCATGTACTCTCCTGCATCCTCTTTTTCCTCTTTATTTTGCTAGAATATCTACGTTGACAGAGTTTCTGGCAGCCTGGGCCTCTGACTTCCTGTTCACCAACCCAGTAGGCAGGAAATAAAACTTCTACTGTGTTTGTACCATTAAACATTTATGTGTTTGTTAGAGCAGTTAGGCATAGTCATACTTGATATGTGACCTTGGGCAATTTATCTTCTCTGAACTTTAATCTATAAAATGGGGTACCCATATTTATCTTGCAATTTTGTTGTAAGTATCAAATGAGATCAAATATAAAATTTTCAGCATAGTCAGGATGTTGTTGTTTTTATTATTTATATCCAACTAACATCCAGTAGCTAAAGTCTTAGGGGACATTTGACAGTCCACTTACATGGCTGCTGTATAAACCCCTTTTTGCTCAATTATGTGCTGGTCCAGAGCCCTGGGAAAACAATACAGGGAAAGTTTGTCCTTGTTATCAATTACTCCCCTGACACTGAGATCCTTTCTGCTGAGCATCTAAACCCTGTGAGAATCAGGATTAGGTCTTGTTGTTCTTTTTCTGATCGCAGCAAGCTTAGTGTCCTATATATAACAAGTGATTAAAAAATGTTTCTTGGGTTTTCTTTATTTTCTAGTATTTATTCTTTGTTTACTGTATTCTCAGCACTGTGCATATATTCTATTTTCTTGCATTATTTTCACACATAGTATCTCATGTGAGCCTAACAATGTTATGGGGTGAAGAGTATCATTCTCTCCACTATAGAGATAAAGCAACCGAGGCAATGAGAATTTAAGTTACATGCTTGGGATCACATAGCAATAATAGCAGAATTTGAATAGGAATCCAGGTAATCTGACTTCAGAGTCACTATACTGACTCTCATAAACCAAGGATTAATAGTAATCTTTGGCTTATGAGGACATAACCCATAAATGCTAAACCCTTTACATGTATAAACCCATTAAATACTCCCTGCAATTGTATAAAGATTGAAATTGTACATTAGGTAGAATTGTATTATAAAAAACATAAAATGATGTCTTAATCTTTGCTGTATTTGGAAAAATAGCCATAATGGTAAAAATCTACCCACGAAAGTTTGACAATTATCTGAAGAAGAAAACCTGGCTGTGCATATGTTAAGAGAATCCTTTAATCCCTTCTCATTCCTTCGCCATCGACTAAGCACTAGCTGTGTCTCGGGCATTGCACTAGTATCTGGGGATACAAGAGAGAAGCCTATCCTGCCCTCAAGGCCTTTTCTCTCTACTGAGAGAGGAAGAAGCATGAACTTAGTGAACTTAAGACATGTCAGAGCAAGAGCCAGCTGAATTCTTTATGCTAGGAACAGTTGGACTTAACAAGGCCAGTTTGCAGAGTCAGAAGCAGCCAAGTAGGAGGTAACAACCGTGCTTTACATAAAATGGATGATTTATGAGTGTTTTTTGTTGGGGGGCAGGGAAGCAGAAGAAATGTGATTTACAAGTATTTGTTGGGTTCACTTATTTTAACATTTCCCATATGCTCAGAAGACAACATGCATGGAATACATTTTCTTGGTTAGACACCAAAGAGTCTGGCAGGCCTTCTTGTTTACTCCTTGAATTCTGAAGTCTCTTTTTATGATGTCTGCTAATATTTGCTCTAAGTTTGCTTCTCCCCAAAACAAAATGACAACAACAACAAAAAGTGTACATGCACAAAAACAACAACAATTCAAGTGGTTTTTGTTCTACTTTTTCTTGGGACCATGTTTGCTGTAAGGAAGTAAATTAAATCTATAAAATAAAAAATTAGAGACCACTGAGGTCTGTAGTACAGTTAATAACACATTAGATTTCCAGAGTCCTTTGGAGCCCTCAAAACTCATTGTGTATCTGTTCATATTTTGCACACTATAATAATCTTGGGAAGTTTGCAAAGCAGGTAATATTATGTGCATTTTAAAGGTAAGGAAATAGAGTCTCGGAGAACCTAAATTGTCTCAGATCAGAACAATAATAAGTTGCAGAACCAAGAATTGAACTAAGCTCTTTCTATACAATTGTTCCAACTGTAATACACTGCAGATACCTTGATTTGAATTAGGGCAAGAAACCAATATTTTAGTGTTTCCCATATATTTTTGTGTTAAAAATTTTACCAAATTTCTCCTAAACAAAGTGATGCTTTAGATATTTAAACAGATCCTGCAAGGGAAATTTTAGAAATTATTATTATTATTTTAATTTTTCTTTTCTTTTTTTTATTGTTTGTTATTATAGGGGTACAGATGTTTAGGTTACGTATAGAAATTATTTTTCTAGTTCCTACTCATCTCTCCATTTTTTTTTAAAAAAGACGCTTCCAATATCTTTTATGGAAAATATATGAGGTTGTGGGCAAGTTTGTGGGAGCTTGTCCTGTTCTACTGAACCTGAGCTTTTAGTAAGAATTAGATGTTTCAGACCTTTCTACACCTCAACAGCCCAGCAGTTTGGCTGGAGCAAATACACAGTGATGAGGGTAGCTCAGGGTGGGTCCTTCTGTCCTTGACTGTGACATCCGTGAGTTTACCTTGCTGACAGCTCTCTGGCCTAGAGCGTGTTAGTACAGGTCTGTCCTTGTTCATTGCTTGGCAATGTCTCAGAACAATCTTCCTAAGCCTGGCATTGAGTTCTGTAGCAGTGCGGCATAAATATTTATAACCCATCCACCCACCTCACCTCACCCTTTCAGAATTGGGTAAATTTTTGGCAATTCCCTTTTTCAAAGGAGGAAGGGCTACTGCAGTGTGTCTTTTATCTGTCTCCTTTCTGTTTGTAGCACAGTGCCTCATCTTCTCTCCCTGGGCTTTATTAACTATTTTCTGATAATTTTCCCTGTTTCTGCTTCCTTTCTTCTCTGACTCGTTTGCCGTGTAATTACTGGAGTTATTATTTTTTTTCCTGGAATTTTAGAACTGAACATGCCATTCTCCCACTTAAAAACCCCGAAGGACCCAGTATGCCCAATTCAAGAGAAAGTCCAAATTCAAGATATTCAGTGACCCAGAAACACCCAGTAATCGACAAGTGACCTTTCCAGATCCATCACTACCCCATCACCTACAGCCTCCTACTTTCTCGTACCTGGGACCTTCCTGCCTGTTCTCTACCCAAGCAAACCTTTCCACACCACCAAATTTTTCTTCTGCTCTTTCCCAGACAAAAATACGTTTTCTCACACTGTCTACCTATCAAAGTGTCTTCACTCATTCAATGTCCAAGTTTAAACACTTTCTACTGTGGGGTGCTTTACCCGTTTATTTCTTAGAATTACATGCCTACGGCACATTACTTGTATGAACACTTAACGTAACGGTCACTATTTCTTGCTTTATAAGGTAGCTGCTTTTGTGTCTGCCTCATCTACTAGATTATGAGGGTTGGCTTCATAGACGTGAGGCCTGTGAAGCTGCAGAGTAACTCATGTTTAGAAGGCCCCCACACTTGGCTTAATGCTTGACTATTGCCATCTTGAAAGTCTTCACAATTTTCAAACAAGTCTCCCTGTATCTTCATTTTGCAGTGAGTCCTGCAAATATTATAGGTGGTCATATTCTTAAGAACAGGGGCTATTTCGAATCCATCTTTACCTTTACCAGGTCTATGCCTTTCACCTAGTTGCTGCCTATTTAAATTGATTGTTGAAAATAAAATGGAAATGGGTAGCCAAATATGTTGCCTAATTACAGAACATTTTAGAGTAGGAGGCAGGCTTGAAACCTATCTGGGAAGTCTGGGTATGCAGGGACTTAAGATTTCCCAGGGCCTTGTCTCTGTGGAACTAAGTTCCAGGAGTTTTCGCAAACCACACTTAGTCTTTATTGGGAAGCAGCATGTTTCTACCAGAAGGAAATAACAGGCTTCAAGATAAAGCTACCTCCTGGACTGCCCAGTGAAGCTCTGAGGCATGGAGTTGGAATCTGTTGTAAAGACGGGAGGAGACAAATTCTCCTGTACAAGCTCACGTGGTGGGAGATTCTTGGCATTCTTGTAGCAGCTACAGAGACCAGAGAAGCCCACACATTTGGTTTCTTAAGGAGTCATCTTTGGTTGTTTCTAGACCAAGTTGTCCCAGAAAGAGGGAAAGGAGTTGTTCCTAAGGAGGATCACCCCCAAGAGAGATCAAGTATGAAGTTCAGGAAGAGGAAGTGAAAAGCTGTACAGGGAGCCACTGTTTTATTCCAGACTGAATTCTTTACTTTTGTTCCCGCTAGTCAGGATGGAACTTCTACTCCTAGCACGATGATTTTTCTTTACTTTTGTTTGTGTTTGAAAGTTAACTTTCTTCCCTTCAAGGAAAGAAAACTGTTTTATAAAAGCAGTTGCTAATAATTTAGGCTGTTTCTTTAAAGGATCATAAAGTAATGAGTTTTGTTTTGTTTTGTTTTGTTTTTTTAAAGAGAACACTGGGGCTTTTTGAGTGGCAAGATATAGACTCTGGAGAGTGAGGACTGAGGAAAGGAGGAACACTCAGGAGGCAGGTGGGATCTTGTGTTGTGGTAGAGGGAAAGCAACCATAGGTAATATGTGAATGATGGATGTGGCTGTTTTCCAATAAAACTTTATTTCTAAAAACTGATGGCAGGCTGGATTTTGCCTTTGGGCTGCAGTTTGCTGATCCCTGCTTTAGAGAAAATGACAGTTTTATACAGAGAGAAATTTTACAGAAATACTTCTCTTAATGATCACAACACTGAGTATCTCAAATGGGCACAGGCAGTTGAACGGTTGCATACGTACGTTGTTTTATATTCAATCTGCACAGTACTAGGTGGCAGTGCAAATCAGCGATCTCTAGCTACATACCTCAACGTGGACTGATTTTAGACACAATGAGGAAAAAATGGAGTAAGGCACAGAAGGCGCACATGTAACATGATTCTAAAGTTCAGAACAGGTAAACACAATAAGAATATATTTAGGGATATGTATAATATATAGGTCAGGGAAACTAAAGAGGAGAAGAAGGGGATAATTAAGAGACCTTGGAGTTATCACCGGGGAGAAAGTGGGTATGAGAAAGAATAAAGTTCTGAGAACTTCAAGAGTTCTACTGGTGAGTTCCATTTTGGACACTGATCTGATGAACATAAACATGTTTATTTTACTTTTTTGTTTAATAAGCACACACATTTTATGTGCACTTTTTTTGTAGGGATGCAGTTAAAAATAAAAGTAGGGCTAAGTAACTTGTGCAAGACCATTAAAAAGTAGCAGAACTGGGATTTGAACTTTGGTCCCTTTGACTCCGAAGCTCAAAATCTTTCTAATCGTTTCTCATGTATCTGGGTTTAAGCCAGTGTTATTTTATTGTAGTCCTTGTACTTAATTACTTCTCTATTTATACTGAGATACTACAAAACAGATTTGTACAGCCTCCATTTCTACCCGAGTCCGTGGAGCTTGTCAAGTTAATTGGTTATGACACTCAGCTTCCAGAATGTGTAATTATCAGCTACATTGAGTGGGAAGCTCCAATGACAGTTAATAGTACATGTAGACAGAAACCTGTGTGTTGCTGCAACTGAAGAATAAGCCAAGAATATAACATTAATCAAAATGCCAATATAGTGTACCAGAAAATAGTTCTACGTGGAAATGCATGACAGAGCAATCTATAAACATTCCTATTCATAATTCACAACTAATCTCTGTGTATCTTATTCTCACTTTAACACCTAGATGTGGAGGACCAGTATATTCTACTGGATATAGATGGAAGAATGGTTTCTTTCCTTGCTCCACCATGACCAAAGTTTCAGTCCCTGACACTTGCAGCAGCTGACAGGTGAGTGTGGCTGATTAATTAGCCAGGCAAACTTTCAAATACAAGCAGCAAAAACTCTTGAAATGGCATCAGGCAGCTGATAATGTGCCAGGAGCTCTTGTACCACATGCAGTAGAAGGAGTTTTGCAGCTACATAACTGGGGTTTGTGTCCAGGCTTTGCCACTTAAAGCTATGTGATTTTGAACAAATGACTTCACCTGAGTCTATATCCTCCTTAGCAAAACCTTTTAAAATAGCTCAGTAGTTTTCAATCTTGGCTGCTCATTAGAGTCCCCTGAAGAGCTTTTAAAAATACCAATACACTGGCCTTACTTGCCCTGGACCAATGAACTCAATCTGGGGGCAGAGAGAAGAGATCTTGGCATTTTGGGAAAGTTTAACACATCTTAAAACGTGGGTTAGATCTAAGGCCTTATGGGTGATTGTGTGACCCCCAAATTGGAAGGGAGGACCTTATAAAAGCATCCATTCAATTCTCTCCTTTACAATAGAGAAAGTGACATCTAGAGAGATGAAGTGGCCCAGCCAATGTCCAAATGGCCAGTTAAGTAGCAGAACCAGCACTAGACCAAAAGTCTTTTAACCTCTAACCTTGTACTTATTAGAGAAACATTGAATCTTCAAACTAAAAATACCGAAGACTTTCCTCTACATGAAAGAAATAGTATTCCCTCTTAATTTTAAAAGTGCCTAGTTTATGTGATAAATTATAAATTATATGTTACCTTACATTTAAAAATACATCATGAGCAAACAAAAGAAACAAATGAACTAGATGTCCAGATGTGTGTGTGTGTGTGTGTGTGTGTGTTTGGGAGTGCTAGCAGTGATAAATAGGACCCAGGAAATTTTGAAGAAAAATGGTGCTCAGCCTTCCATAACAAAATACCACAAACTATATGGCTTAGACAATAGAAATTAATTTCTCATAGTTCTGGAGGCTGGGAAGTCCAAGGTCAAGGTGCCAGAAAGGTAGGTTTCATTCTAAGGCCTCTTCTCTTGGCTTGTAGGTGGCTGTCACCTTGCTGTGTGCTCACATGTTACATGACCTCTTCTTTGTGTGTGTGCATGGAGGGATGGGGAAGGGGAGGGGAAGAGAGGGGAAAAGAAGGGGAGAGAGGGGTAGATGGGGGACAGAGGGCGAGAGAGAGGGAGAGAGAACGCTATCTCTCTGGTATCTTTTATAAGTGTACTACTCTTATCATGAAGGTCCCACACCCCCGACCTCGTGTAACCCTAATTACCTCTTAAATGTCCCATCTTCAAATATCGTCACATTGGGGATTAGGTATTCAACATATGAATTTTTTGGGGACACAAACATATAGTTCATAACAAATGGTATGCAAATCTCCTTATTAGAGTGGCTAGACCAAAAATCAGGTCTATTACCATGGGCCATGGAATAGTATAAAAAATCCTACATTAGTGGTTCTCAATCCTGGATGTAAATTAGAATAACCTGGGAGCTTTTTACATAATACTGATTTCTATCACCTCTTATCCCAACAACTGAATTCAAACTTTAGGGGTGGCAACCAGGCATCAGGGTTGCAGTCAGGGTTGAGAACCACTGATCTCCATGCAGCTGAGCCCTGGAGCACAAGGAATTAGACAGGTTACCTAGTGACAAGGAGGTGGTGAGACTCACATGCCATAAATCACTGAATATAAAAATAAGGTGAGAACTTTCTCCAAAATTACGCATCATAAAAGGAGAATACCTCATAACGTAAGTGGAATTAATGTTTCTCGTGTTATTGGGTGCTCTCTCATTTAATATGTGTTGTACCACACCATTTTTTAACAACTGTCTTAATGCTATGCAAATTAAGTGGCTTAGGACTGCTTTGTATTTAGACAGATATGGTTACATTATCGCTTAACTTCTTTTCTTTTCATCATACCCCCAAACTCTCATATTAGCAGGTCACACACCTGTCCACAGACTCTTAAGACCTTGGGCAAGTCCTTTCTCTTCCCCAAGATTCAGTTTTTTGCATCTCATTTTATACAATAAGAGCAGTCAAGGAAACTAGAAAATCGATAAAGTTGTAAAAGACCCAGATTACAGACTCTAACTCTACTCTTTCACCTATTTCACACACATATTTTGAGCAAACCACTAATATCACTTTATTTTCTCTTTAAGTTTGCTGTTGTTCACGGAAGTACATTGTATTTTGTTCAAAATACTTACTGCCCTTCCTTGGGGAAATTATACTTTCTCACCCCACTGAACTCAGGAGTAGATAAGTGACTTGCTTTGGCCAGTGAATTGTGGGTGGAAGTGACTTGAGTCATTTAAGAGCAAGCCTGTGTTTCTGCCACATCTTTTTTCTTTGCCATGAAATCATCAACGACCCAGAGAGGAATGGTGACATATAATTTATTGTCCAAACCAGGTACTTTTGAAAGTGAGAGGTTACACTACTGAGCGTGGAAAGATATGCTGTTGATAATCACTCTGCGACAACAGGCCTACACTGGGACCGTGTTGGATAAACTGGGGTATATGGTCACCCTACAGGGAGAGACCATTTAGCCAGCTTGGGGCCCGAGGTAGAGATGGCAAAGAGAACCAAAACCAGCCCACGATGAATATACATGAGAGAGAAGTAACATTTTCTAAGCCACTAAGATTATGGGGTCCCTTGTTACAGCGTAACGCAGCCAACTGACAAGAGAAATTTAATCCATATAGCTGACTGATGGAGAAAACTCACAGAAAGTGGACTTACCTTGGCATAATTGAGTGGGTCATTCACATGACTGCCGACCACTGAAGATATGTTCAGATGTATCTGGAGTTTCTGGCAGCTTCTTCAGATTTAAAATAAGGAAAGCTACCCCTACTATTCCAACGAGTTTTGTGATTATGTCCCAGACAGGCCAAATCTCCAAGTACCTGCCTCACTCAAAACAGTCTTCCAGGGCTGTCTTTTGTCAATATCAATGTTGATTCATTTGACCATTCTACTCTAGTCAAAGCTGACAGAACCAAAGGGGAGCCTTAAGTGTGAGCATTGTGAAAATGCTCTGACAGTCAGAGAAGATGTTAACAGTGGAGTGTTCTCATAGTCTTTCTTAAAAGCATCTGATCTAGAGATATAAGGGGACCACATACTAGAATGCAGACGTTGAAAGTCACACAGGAAAAGGGCAAAGGGTATAACCGAGTCATGCTAACAGTCGATAGCAGAGTATGAGTTAACAAACTTGGGCTGCTGAAGATATAAGCATCTCTTTACCAGAGATGTTGCCAAGCAAAATTTGTGTTCCCAGATTCCATTCTGGTCTTGATGAAGCCACAGTGGTGATTGTTCCTGAGTTTCCATGAAACTTGACTTGCCTTTTTCTGGCTCTCCCCAGCACTGACAGTATTGATAAGATCCTTCTTCTGCACAATACCCTTCCTCTCCTATTCCGAAATACAAACTGAATGAATACCTGATTCTGAAACAAAAAACAAAACAAAACAAAAAAACCTTCCAATGCAAGGAAGGAAGGACAACCAGTTTACAAAACCTGGTGAGTAGCAATAGCAAAACCACACATGCAAAGTTAAGATATTCCTGTTTATTTTAAGGGTAAAGCTTCTAGCTCCAAATCAGCAAGATCTTTGCACTATTTGACTTGCCCTAAATGAAATTGCTTCTCATTGGAATGGACTTTTAATTTGTCTGGATAAAATAAGGATAGTTTTTTTTTTTTTGGTTGGCTTGAATATTCTCATAAAAAAAGCATTTCCTCTTACTTCATGCGGTTTGTCCCACACCCAGAGCATGTCCTTTGTATTTTGTTTCTGAGCCAGTATTCCTTTTTCTTATGTCTTTAAAACTGTTGCTTAGAAATACTGGGGCTATTTCCTCCTGGACTCTATTAAGAAAGGGAGATGCATATGATAGACTTTATTAGCATCTAAATTAACACAAGCACAGAGGAAGACTGAGGCGCTAGTGAGCTTGTTTTCTTTCCAGCCTTACTCTTAGAGTAGGCGTAGGAGTAGGTACTCCTACTTATCTTAGAGTAGGAAGGTGTGTCACAGATCATTGAATCTAAGAGTCCTGAGGGATACGATTACACCTTTGTAGTCACATGGCCAGTGAGAAGTATA
>RJWJ010023744.1:0-25511 GCA_004363605.1 Indri indri | reverse complement strand
AAGAATAGCATCTATTGGATGTCGGGTAGGGAGAGAGGGGGAAGGGGGAGGGGCGAGGGGGAGGAGGGGAAGGATATATGCATACACAAAGGGTGCAATGCGCACCCTCTGAGAGATGGACACACTTGGGACTGGGACCTGGGGGGAAGGGGGGGCAAGGGCATCATACGTAACCTAAACACCTGTACCCCTATAAACAACAAACAATAAAAAAAAAAAAAAAAAGTAAGGTGAACTTTTGCTGTCTCCGAGAGATCCACTGAACCCTCTAAGATTCTCATAGACTCCAGGTTAAGGGGTGGAAAAAATATTCCACACAAATGAAAAGCAGAAGCAAGCAGGGGTAGCTATTCTTGCATCAGACAAAACAGACTTTAAATTAACAACAGTAAAAAAGAAAAAGAAAATAATTATATAATGATAAAGGGATTGATTCAATAAGAAGTTATAACAATTCTAAATGTATATTCATCTAACATCAAAGCTCCCAGATTCATAAAACAAATACTACTAGACCTAAGAACAGAAATAAACAGCAATGCATTAATTGCGAGAGATCTTAACACCTACTCACTGAACTAGACTGACTATCAAGGCAGAAAATCAACAAAGAAACAGTGGACATGGGATTCTAGAACAAATTGACCTAACAGACATTTACAGAACATTCTACCCCAAAAGTGTATAATATAAATTCTTCTTATCAGCACATGTAACATTTTCCAAGATAGACCATACATTAGGCCACAAAATGAGTTTCAAAAAAGTTTAAAAACCTGAAATAATATCAAGTACCTTCTCAGATCATAGTGGAATAAAACTAGAAATCAATATTAAAAGGAATTCTCAAAATTATACAAATACATCAAAATTAAAGAACCTGCTGCTGAATGATCTTTTGGTCAATGATGAAATTAAGATGGATATTAAAATACTTTTTGAAATGAATGATAATTCCAATGTCTGGGATACAGCAAAAGCAATGCTAAGAGGGAAGTGTAACCTAAACATTTGTACCCCCATAATATACTGAAATAAAAAAATAAAAGACAGAAAGACGACAAATTAACAACCTAATGTCAGAGCTCAAGGAACTAAAAAAACAAAAACAAACCAAACCCAAAGCTAGCAGAAGATGAAAAATAACAAAGATCAGAGTGGAACTAAATGAAATCAAAACCAAAAACAAACAAACAAAAAACTTCAAAGGATCAATGAAACAAAAAATTGGCTCTTAGAGAAGATAAACAAAATTTATGGACCACTAGCTAGATTAACCAAGAAAAGAAGAAAGAGGATTCAAATAAGCTCAATTGAAATGAGACAGGAGATATCCCAACTGACACCAGAGAATACAAAAGATCATCTGAGACTACTATGAACACCTCTATGCACACAAACTAGAAAATCTAGAGGAAATGGATAAATTCCTGGAAACTTATAAGTCCTCCAGCTTAAATCAGGAATAAACAGAAATCCTGAACAAAAGAATAATAAATAGTGAGATTGAATGACCAGCCTGGGCAACACTGCAAAACCCAGTCTCTACAAAAAATGAAAATAAAAATAATTAGCCAGGCATAATGGCATGTGCCTGTAGTTTCAGCTGTTCAGGTAGCTGAGGCAGGAGGACTGTGTGAGCCCAGGTGTTTGAGGTTACTGTGAGCTGTGATCACACCACTGCACTCCAGCCGGGGTGACAGAATGATACTCTGTCTTTAAAAAGGAAATTCAATGAGACTTCTTTAATTTGACCCCATGATGAGTCTTCATCATTGTAGTGATGATCAGGCTTAAGAGCAAGGCTGTGACATATCCAGATATATGTTCTGGGGTGAGCAGATGTCCATCTAGAGTAGAGGTGTTATTTCACGAACAAATTCTAAAGACCACCATGGGCTTCCTGGCAATAGTGCTATAGATCCTGACAAAGGGCATCCAAAGATGTCCCTCATTGATTTTGTATGAGAACTGCAAATTCAGTGAGAAATGGGAGATTTACAACAACAACAACAACAACAACAGCCACAAAAGAGTGTGAGTCCAGTGGCTATGATTAGTCTTAAGCTTTAATGTCAGAAGGAACACGAAAAGCTAACAAAGAGAAAAACAACCAAGTAAATCCCTAACCAACAGAGACTTAATAAAAACAGAAGAATTGAGAGTGCTGATTTTTATAAAATTAATATGTTGCTGAACTTTTGAAATTGGCATAATACTCATTAAAGGAAGCTCAGGAGACATGATTTATCTAGACATGTAACATTTTCTAGATGTAAAAGGCTTTTGTTTACACCCTCAACAGAGATTAAAGATGCAGTTCATAGAGTGATAGGCAAAAGCAATCACTAACTTTATAAAAGTCTATGCGGGGGAAACAGTGTCTAAGTGAATGGCCGTTCCCAGAGTGTAAAGTTTAACAACTAGAGCTACAAGGGTCAGTGGGACTGGTGGTGACAGTGCCTTCTCTAATGACCTGGGAGAGGGGACAGGTTTCAGGGTGGCCCAACCTGCTAAGGGCACAGTGGTGTTTATGACAGAGGGGACCAAAGGAAAGAACAGAAAGGCTCCCTGAAACCCAGCTGTAATCCAGGGAACAGATAAGTGATTGCAGAATAATCACACATGCATTGATGCACCTGAGAAGGCATCCTCTATGCTGAGGCCAGGCTGGGCATTGCTACCAATTCCACCTTCCACAAGAAGCTCTGGACCTCACTGGGACAGCATATGACAGCACCTGGGAAATGTGCATCTGTGATTAGAGACAGGAAGAAGAATGGATGTTGTTTTAAGGAAAGAATAGTATTGCAACAAAGGCCAAATGCTTGAAGCAAGACCTAGTCCCCATGAATTATGAAGCCCATGTTCAGTTCTGTTTCTGAGTGGCTTTTTGACCTGAACAAATGGGGGGATTTTGAAAAACAACTTGAACCAGCCAAGTGCCTGACAGTGGAAATGGAGATCCACAGATAGGTTTCAATTTGAAGTTAAACTACAATTTTGCGTCTGAATCTGCCAACTTACCTATTATCGACTGAAAGTTTGTATCTCCCCTACCAAATTGACATGTTGAAGCACTAACCTCCAGTGTGGCTGTATTTGGAGGTGGGACCCCTAAAGAAGTAGTTAAGGTTAAATGATATCATAAGCATGGGACCTTTACAATAGGATTAATGTCCTTATAAGCAGAGACACCAGAGGACTCATTTGTTCTCTCTCTCTCTCTCTGTGTGTGATGAGGAAAGGTGGCCTTTTAAAAGCCAGTAAGAATGTCCTCACCAGAAACCAATTTGCTTTCATTTAGATCATGAACTTATAGCTTCCAGAACTGTGAAAACAATGCCTACTGTTAAACCACCCAGGCGGTGGTATTTATTATGGCCGCTCCAGAAAACTGATATATTGGCCACATATTAGTGGCAGATAGAATCAGTTCAAATCCACAGACTATTTTAATTTGTGGGTCACAGTGTTATACAAAGAGGGAAGGAATTCAATTCTCTACCCTCGAGAAGTTTATATTACATTTATGGGTCTCCTCTTCCTCGTCCGGTCTTATCTGGTCTGGTCTCCTCTCACTGGTCTGGTCTCGTCCCTCTTCCTCCTCTGGTCCGCTCTACTCTTCCTCGTCTGGTCTCGGCTCCTCTTCCTCTTCCAGTCTCTTCTCCTCTTCCTCCTCCAGTATGCTCTCCTCTTCCTTATCTGGTCTCGTCTCCTCTTCCTGTCTGGTCTTGGCTCCTCTTCCTGTCTGGTCTCCTCTTCCTCGTCTGGTCTCCTCTTTCTCCTCCAGTCTGATCTCCTCTTCCTCGTCCAGTATAGTCTCCTCTTCCTCATCTGGTCTCATCTGTTCTGGTCTCCTCTTCCTTGTCTGGTCTAGTCTGGTCTCATCTCCTCTTCCTCTTCCGGGCTGGTCTCCTCTTCCTCCTCTGTTCTCCTCTAGTCTCGTCTCCTCTTCCAGTCTGGTCTACTCTTCCTCATCCTGTCTCGTCTCCTCTTCCTTGTCCAGTCTCATCTGGTCTGGTCTCTTCCTCGTCTGGTCTAGTGTGGTCTTGTCTCCTCTTCCTCGTTTGGTCTCATATCCTCTTCCTCCTCCAGTCTGCTCTCCTCTTCCTCGTCTGGTCTCATCTCCTCTTCCTCTTCTGGTCTGGTCTCTTCTTCCTCATCTGGTCTTATTTGGTCTGGTCCCTCTTCCATTCTCCTTTTGAGATAATTTTAAGAAGCTTTGAATAATTTTTAACAAATAGTACCTACAGGATTTTCCTATAAGGAGTATTTTTATGTACTTTGGAGGATCAATTGTTTCCCGAAAGCCAATGTTACGGGGTTAGAAGTTTAACATTCCATATCGTCAGATAAAAACTTTAGTTTTTCCTGAATGTGATAATGTAAAAAAATCACTAAATGCTTAATCACAGAAAACAAAAAAGAAGTTTATAATACATTTACAAGGGGGAGAGACGCTAAGAATTAAACATAACTGCATGTGGCTGGAGTTACGCCACCACAGGAAGCCTGGAGTGGGCATGATGGGAACACATGGAAGCTGACAGAAATTTCCTCAACAATCTGCTCCTTGAGATAAGGAGGTTAGGTCCTTGAAATATTTTACACTTTAATAGTTTAAGAAAATTAAAATCACACACACACACACACACACACACACACACACACATATATATATATATATCTATGTATTTCTTTTCTTTTTTTTCTTTTTTGAGACTGAGTCTTGCTCTGTTGCCTGGTCTAGAGTGCCCTGGTGTCAGCCTAGCTCGCTGCAATCTCAAACTCCTGGGCTTAAGCGATCCCCCTGCCTCAGCCTCCCAAGTAGCTTGGACTACAGGTGTGCACCATCACACCCTGCTAATTTTTTGTTTCTATTTTTAGCTGCCCAACTAATTTTTTCTATTTTTTTAGTATAGACTGGGTCTTGCTCTTGCTCAGGCTGATCTCGAACTCCTGACCTCAAGTAATTCTCCCGCCTTGGCCTCCCAGAGTGCTAGGATTACAGGCAGAAGCCACCACACCTGGCCAAAAATCATATATTTTGAAGCATTTTCCCCCAATTTTTGTGATACATATTCATTTCCCCCAAATATTTAGCTTATACTTTTCTTTTTAAACTATTGAGAAGAAAAAAAATTTTAAAAATTGTTCACATGCCCTTGATAGCACTATTTTATGTATATATTTATGTGTGTGTAATTTTTTAAAAAAAACTTTCGAAGTGCATGCAATCCCCACGACAGCCTGTGAGGGTCTTGAAGTGGGCTGCCATGGTTCTCAATACGAATGAAGATACTTTGGTGACATCTGCAAAGGCACACAGCAAAGTCAAGGCTGCTTAAGAGTAAATCAAAATTTTCCTACCATTGTCTGAGCTCCTGTTTCCTGAAGTATTTAAAATCACCTGAATTGCTTTAAAATATCAGCCTGAGGGAGTGAAAAGGTGAAGGGGAGGAAGGACAGAGGAATGGAGAGAAAGATGAGAAGAGAGACAGAGACAGAGGGAGCCGGAAAGACAGACAGATGGAGAAGCAGACAGCCTGGGCTCAGGGAATTAAGGACCTTCCTCAAGGGCAGAAGAGAAGGGATGTGCGAAAAATCACAAGGACAGAAAGGGGCAGCTCCCCTCATGGAACCCTGGGCTCCTCTCCTTTGTGGCAGGTTTCACGGTTGCATTGACGTTTCTCTGAATGATCCTGTGATTCGTGTCCCCTCCCCTGTGTCATGAGATCCAGGCAAGGGCAACCCCTGCCTTTCTTTTGCTTCCATTTCTGGGGCCTGCTGAGTGCCCTGCACCTGCACGGCACTCAGGGGATATTTGCTGAGTGTGTGAGGGGAAGGAGAAAAGGGCTCACTCATGGACACAGAGGGGCTCCACTCTGAGTCTGGAAGCTGCTCAAGTTTGCTCAGAGGGACAGGGGAGTACATACTCACAAGTGAGTGTGACACTTGGAAAGGCTCTGTTGTGGGCTGAATGCCCCTGTCCCCCTCAAATTCATACATGGGAATCCCAACGTCCAAGGTGACCAAGTTAGGAGTTGAGGCCTAGGAGATGATTTGGTCATGAGGATGGTGCCCATATGAAAAAGACCCCAGAAAGCACTCTCTGCTCCCCACCATGCAGTGACACAGTGAGAAATGGTCCTCTGCAAGCCAGGAAGCCCCCACTAGACACGAATCTGCTGATGCTTTGATCTTGGGCTTCCCAGTCTCCAGAACTGCAGGAAATAAATGCTGTTTAAGCCAGCATATGTTGTTTAATGGTATTTTATTAGAGCAGCCTGAACCAACAAAGTCAGACCCCATTTTGAATTTGAAGAAACATTTTTCATAAACTTCTAGTAATTTTGATTCAACTTATGGTGGCATACACATACTTTTTAGCATGTGTATGGGATAGACCTAATCTTTAAAGGGTCTGCAGCCCATGTAATTGAGAAGCCCTTTTGAAAGAAAAGACATATAAAATTAACACTAAAAAATCAAGTATGAATGTTAATAATTATTTTGTTTTAGGAAAGAAATCACTACAAACTTCAAATTCAAGAAAGTCTGATAGATATCAGATATTTAACAACCTCAAGAATGGTAGAACATTTTGCTAGTTAACTGTGAGGTACACGTCTTTAATATCCCCCTATATTTCTCATTTGCATACTCTTTGACTCACTATGTAGCATTTTGTATTGTTTTTATTGCAAGGTTAGAAAACAATTGTTAATCAAGGTTGATTCATTTTTATCAGTAACACCCTGTTATGTAAAATCACATGTATATATTTAGTTATTTTTGTCAGATTTTGGAAGACCTCTATCAACTTCCCTTTGCGTATGAGCCAGGAGATTAGGAAAATTACCTTCACAGGCCAGCTGCACCACCCACTTTCTCTGGGGGCCGGACAGCCCCTGTGACCCCGCGTCTTCACATCGGCACACTGATGACATGACACAGAGGGAGACTGAGTACTTCCATGTTACTGCAAGGTGGCCTACGGTAACTTACAGTACATGGTGGCGACGGCAGCACACGTGCATACATTTCTCTAAGCCCAAACTAAATGTATCCCCGCCTCGGTTTCCCCTTAGGACCTCCCAGCAATGCCTACAGCTATTCCAACATCACCTCAGGGGATATTTGATATATAGAGACAGGAAGTCACAATGGGAAAAGAAAGGAGTTTTAACTCCTGTTGAATCATTTACTTGATCACATTTTAGAAAACCACGTGGCCATGTGCAAGTGAGGACCTCTGAGGCTCACGGTTTGTTAAGGCCATGGCACTCCTCTCTGTACTCTAGGTGCAAGGTTTGGGCTGGATAGTTGGAAGGCAGAGTTGACTAAGACAAATGTTGATATAATTCTCTTTCAAAGGACCTGCAAATCCTCATGACAGAGAGGAGATGTTGGGCTGAGTTCCAACAGTGGCCCCGCTCCTTACTGGCTGGGCGATCTTGAGGCTGCTTTTTTTTTTTTTTTTTTTATGCCTCAGTTTCTCATGTGTAAAATGAAGATAATAAGAGTATCTTATATGGCAAGTTTGTCTTGATTTATTGAGTTAATAGGTACAATGCACATAGAAAAATGCTTAGCCACATAGAATGTGCTCAACAAATAGAAGCCATTGCTATTATTGTTTTTATTTCAGGTCAGAGAATAATGTAAATAACATTTCAGGAAACAATGTTTTATTAAACACTCCTTGTGGCCATTGGGAAGTTGAACTTTTTTTTTTTAATCCCACAGCATTTGAAGATGGAAAATGTGATTTCAAACAGTGACTATCGGGGCAGGTTTGCATCTATAAGAGGGGAATAGTGAGTCAGGTGGTCAGAAGTGTATTCCCTAAAACGTTTGCAAGTTATGAATAGCCATTACAGAGGAAACACTGTGAAGGGAATTTACATTCTTTGTTGCTCTGTTCTGTGGAATACAAAGCTATTTCCCACCTTCCCATGTAGATGGAAGGACCTGATCAAACACAAAATACTCTCTTAATTCTTAGGAAGGAAGGTGTTGTGTACATCTAAGCTAATCTTCTCATTATCAGCTTGTATTATTTAAACAGAGTGTGACATACTTCAATTTTTCAATAATTATGGAGAGGAGATTTTGTGTGGTCAGTAGTCAAGGTTGCTATTTGTCATGGGTTTTTTGTCTTTGAAGTAATCAGAGAAAGAAAAGAGTTTTTAAAAGTCAGGTAGCATTCAATTTGTTGTAGTTTTTATTGTTTCTGGTCTGTTTTCATTTTTTCCAAAAAAGATAAGGTGTAAAAAGAATGAAAATCCAACCTCTGAACTTTCCTTCAGAAATGGAAACCAAGATCATCATAGAACCACCCAAGTTACTCAGTAATGCAAGAGGAAAAACTGCCAGTGAAAACATATTTTTATGACCAGCATTTACTTTTTCCCATTTGATCTTTGAGTTGAATTTTTCATGACTTCGTATTTTTTCAAATGTTACAGAAACTAGAATTGGGAAGGCTTCTAAAATATACCAAAATTCAGACAGTATGGCTGGTGAAATTTTCTGGGAGTGTTTTACAGGCATGAAACTCTGGTGAGAGGAAAATATATGAGAGTAAAGTCACCTGGAACAAAGAGGCGCGAGCTTCATTCACAGAAGGACTCTGAAACCATTGAGTAAGATATCAGCTGTGCATACTAAAATAAGTCCAAAGCAGCCTTTGCCAAATTCTGGTGTTTAAAAGTAATGGAAAAACAATGCTTTTTAAAAAACAAACAAAAAAGCGTGAGCATGTTTTTACTTATTCTGATTCAGGGAGAGCCACCAACAAAAGAATCAAAAGTCTAGAAATTCATGACCAGCCAAGAATGGAGCTTGTGGAAGTTCACTGCATTCATCCTATTCTTCCCAGAGCTGTGAGATGAGATGCTGTAAAATGAGGGTGAGGGTACCCATCACACTGGGGCATGGGAGATCAGTCTAGGATGTAGGTATAACCCTTGACCCTGTGCCTTGAAAGGGGCTTCGTAATTATTTTGAAAGGAAAATGTAACAAGGATAATACTTTTGAAATAATTTAGTTTGCATTTCTTCTCCCAGTTATTTATTTTTTTCCTTGCCATCTATCCCTTTTGAACTGAGGCTGGGCTGTGAGTCCTATTACTCCAATCAGTGCATGTTCGAGCAGCAAGAGACCGGAGGAAGCTCAGGCCTTTCTTGTATTTAACGTGGCCGGGATGACACAGAAGTCCCTGTGCTATGTCCTGAGGTAGAACGTGGAGGAGGCACAAGAGTCCTGAGCCTGCCATGGCAAGACATGAAGTGACCCTGAGCTGGGGACAGGATAAGCCAGGGCAGAGACTCTGAGAGTCTACAGGGTCAAGAGGGCAGCGGTGTGGCTCGGTGAACAGGTGGGAGGGAGAGAACGGAGCGGGAGGTGCATTAGTCTTGAATCTCACACCAGGCACAGTGAGAATAAGGACCACAGCCCAGATACACAAATAAATCTCGTCTTTAACTACCTTTGTAGGTTCATAGGCTTTTTAAGGGTTTTCGGGAGAAGGCAGATCTCTTGGGGAATCTTGACCACGTGTAGGGTGGGGTGCAGAGGATGTTAGCAGGAGGGGGAGGGGAAGCAGGCCGTGCTGACACAACAATGGGTGGGCCTGGTCCTTTTCCCCCAGTTCTAGAACTGAGAAACCTGGTGGGGTGAGGCCACCTAGCCAGCATATTGAAAGAGCTCTTTTCAGTGAAAGATCTATGAGTCTCTGGAGAAACTCAGGCAGTTTTGCTGTGGCAGTGAGGAGTGATGAGTTGGGGAGAATGCTGTCCCCATTTCTGTGTGGAACCCAGAGCCCTCTGTCCCCTGAGCACTCACAGCCCTGGGAACGTGGAACGGCATCCTTGGCAAGACCACTGGCTTTCCCACAGGTGTGTCTTGAGTGGAAGCAACTCCAAGCAGATGCAGGTGCGGCAGTTACAGAGGTGGAGGGAAGTGGACCCAGGAGAGGAGAACGGGGCCCTGCCTGTGGTGTGGCTGTGAATCCGGCTCCTGCCCGTGGACACAGAGGTATGGGGCAGCAGGGCTGTAGCACGTGCAGCAGCACCTGTGGGATGGGGTGGGGGGGTAGGGGGGCAGGGCGGGGTGTGGCGTGGGGAGCCTTCTATTGCCCTCAGCTGCGTGAGCACATCAGCTCCAACCCACCCACTGCCCGCCACTCTCTCAGAGTGAACCAGGTCAGAGAACACTGGCACGTGCAGGAGATATGAAATGTAAATGTGCATGAGTACACTCCAGATTCATGGGAGAACAGTATCACATAACGATGTGCAGTTTGCAGAATGAATGTGGGATGATTTGTCCTTGAACATAATAATACAATCACTGCATGTGCAGGCGGCAGTTGTGAAAACCTTTTTATAAAAGCAGAGATCACACAGGAAATGACTGGATTAATGAGGACCAGCGTGATAGACACTTTAAAGCATTTTAATAAGTTTAACAAATGCCTGTGTCAAGATGTGATTGGCATTCATTAAGGAATACCAAAGATATATGCTGTTCTCTTTTCTTCTTTCTCTTCTCATTCATCAATATCTTCTTGTCTTCACAAATTGGAGGTCACTAATCAAATGAGGTTGACTAACTGCATCCAAATGCCTCACCAATGGAGCACCAGCTTGGACTGGCACCTACTTGGATAAACATAATTTAGCAAAAATCAGCCCTTTTGTGGCAGCTGACTCTAAGAATGAATCTTTAGGTATGGGCAATTTCAGGAAGATGCCTTTCCAATAATTCAAAACTTCATCTACAATTATGTGAAAAGGAAGAATTTTTGAGTCTCTATTAATTACTGGTTAGCAGCCCATTCTTTGCTGAATGTTCTCAGGTGAGTAGGACTAGTTGAGGAGTCACGTGGTGTGGAAGACCCGAGAACACTGTGCACGCCTCTGAAGGAGCAATCGAGGAGGAGCATCCTCCCAGATTTGTTGTGAAGTTGCTGTGGGGGCGATCACCAGGAGAACCCATGACACAGGAACAACTGGTTGCTTTCCTGAAGAGACAGGAATTGAGCAAGTCCTGAAGGGCAGGTGTCAACAATCAATAGTTGCACATTCAAGGCAAAGGAAAGGGTATTAGTCAACGAAAGGAAGTGGGGATGCTTGTGGGTGTTGCGGTGAAGCTGGTAGACAGGTGATTTGCACAGGAACAGAGCATTTCTGTGGATACAGGCGAGAGGAAAAGAGAGAAGTTGGAAAGACCAAGAAGAGCCCCACAATGGAGGGCTTTGACTACTTTTGTTACAGAACAAAAAGAAAAAAAAATTAAAAGAACTTTAATTCCAGAATGGTTCATTTTTTTTTTAAGTTTCATCACATTTTTCCTGAAAAAAACTATGTGAACCACAAACATGTCCAACAGTTACAGGCGGAGCTGGTACGGCCGTGGCGAGGGAGGGATGTGTTTTTCCTGCACTGCTACCCACGGGCAAGGGGCTGCCAGCAACAACATAAGTCTCCAAGTCAAATTGCTGCTTGGGGAAGAATCAGCCCCTGGAAGACGTCGCTGGGGAGTCGCAGTCTGTTCACAGACCTGAAGGCGTTAACTCCAGCACAACCAGGAGAAAGAGGCTTTGTAACTGTAGAGTGAGAGGAAGAAGGAAAGATGATAGGTGTGTTGAGAGAATGAAGGTCCCTTGGGCAGGGGGCCGGAGCTTTGGTTAAGGATGGGCCTCTATTGTTGGCAGTCAGCAAATGTCAAATTGCTAAACCTGGAGATCAGGAAATCAGGTGAGCTCTCATTGCTTAGAAAATAGCCAACCTTCTTGTTTATCTTAAACCCATCACTGTTAACTTTACAATTTAGTCAGGTTATTTCCTGGAAGCTTTTCAGAAAACAAACAAGTTTCAACAGTATAATAAAATTAAAATGAGGCCCAGGTAACAATAAACCTTATTGTTGAACGTTATAATGAGATTTTGGGGCTCGTGAAGGTTACACTTTGTGAGATGATGAGATTTCACCCAACCTCAGTGGAAATGCCCTTGGAATCTGTTTCTAGTACCCTGAGGGTGACAGCTCACCTGCCTTGCCAAGTTTAGTGAGGTGAGTGGAAATAAAAGCATTAAGTTCTTGAAAAAAAAAAAATAATGCAGAGGAAGGGATTTAGGGGGAAAGAAATCCAGGGCATGTCTCAATCTTAAATCCATACTGCCAGACCTGGGCATAGTTAATTACAAAATTTTGACAGCCTAAAGAAAAAACAAGTTAACACATGTAATTCACAAATGGATTCATTAGAGAGAATATTGCCAGTTTTTATCCTCTTGGGGGAGATGATTATCATATCTGCCACATTACATTGGATTTTCCCTTTAACGATTTGATGTGTTTTGAAGAGGGAAACTATTTCTCTTGGAAAGCTGGTCTATATTGCTTTTATATTGCGTGTAAAGTACTATGGCCCATGTATCCTAGAACTAAGTACCCCATTTCCCTGACGTCCACTCTGATCATACTCAAAAAGTAGCTATAAGAAAATAAATTTACAGAAAAAGTTGTGATACCTAAGTCTTTACCGTCCAGAAAACTCTACCAACAATGTCTAATGTACCCTAAACTACAGTTTATTAAAACACAAGACTGTGCAAATTAGAATTGAAGTGTATCAACCTAAAATAAACAGCAGAGAGACTAGCTTTCCAGAACAAAGAACTTATTCAGGAATAGCAGGCATTTGCAGCCTGGAATATGCAAACTATGGTGAACCACAGGCACACCTAGGGAGGAAAAGGAAGGTAAGGGTTTTTAAAGACAAAATGAGGGCATTTACATTAGTAATTTTGAAACTTGGGGTAAATTAATAACCAGGGTGGCATTAGTCCATCTGTGAAACAGGCAGTTACTAGACAGGCATCCTCATAGTGATTATCTTTGTGCAAGGTTGTGGTCTTTGTGCAGGTTGTCATTTTGGAGGAGTCTCTTGTGATAGTTCCTATTATCAGGCAAATGTGCATGAGGGCTCCTTCTTCATGGCCTCCCAGCTCCATTTTGTTAGGATTTGATATAAGTGACTTCATTTTGATATCGATAACTTCTGCAGGTGGTAGACATCCCTGTAGAGAATTGGAGGGTAAAATTAGAATCAGACTATGCCTCTTCAAGGACAGTATACTTTGTGTAGCGAGGAACTGAAACTGAATTTTATTGCTCTGTAGGGTCATATACTGGGAAACAGTTCTACCCATGACATAAACATGAACAACCTGTGCTTTCTACATAGAAATTCCATGCTTATGTAGGAACCAATTCTGAGCTATGATTGGAAAAGAGTAGCCCATGATAAAGAGCCCACATCCTATGTGATATGGAAGAATGTAGGATAAAAATGTATATTGAGAGCTAGTTTATAATGATAAAATATGCTCTGTATCCACTCTAAGGAAAACAAAAATCAAATGTTGAAATAGACAAGCCAACCAAAAGTAACATAATTAATCACCAGAATAAGTCCCAGTAGTCTACAAAGGAATAAAATAAAATCCAATATTAAACAACATAAATTTGCAATTTAGTTTTTTCTCATAAATTACATATATATTTTCCATATGACCCTGTGATCACACTCTTTTGAGAAATGAAATATAATGTCCACAGATACCTGTATGTAACATGTTGATAGTAGCTCTACTCAAACTTTCCCCAAACTGAAAACTATCCAAAAGTCCATCAATGCGAATGAATAAACCAACTGTGGTACACCCATACAATAGAATATGTCTTAGTAATAAGAAGCAACAAACTATTAACACATGCAACCACATGGATGAATCTCAAAATAATTTTATTGAGTGAAATAAGCTAGTTTCCAAAGGTTACATATTGTATGACTCCATTCATATGACATTCTAGAAAAGGAAAACTAAGGGAAGAAAGAATAGATCACTGGGGTGGCTGACGGTAAGATTGGGGGAGAGTGTAACCACAAGAGGGAAGCTCCAGAGAGTTTCGAGGGTGATGGAACTTTTCTGTATCCTTGATTGTAGTGGTGGTTATACGACTCTACAAATGTATTTTAAAATGCTCTTAGTACATCAGAAAATATGTTAATTTTACTTATGTAAAGTGAACAACAAAAACGTTAAATGTGGAGGAATGGTCAAGATTAGGTAAAATAAACATGAACTAGAACTATATTACTAAATTTTCAGGAATGTCAACATTGCTGAAATGATTGATTTCTACCTTAAAATTATAGTCCATTTTGTTGAATTAAATTTCTAAGTGAAAAATCATTGCAAATACACCTGTTTAAAATGCTTCAAATAATCAATTTCTTAGGAATCTTTTGGAGCTGTGGGAAGAATTGTTTAAAAGTATTTATTACTGTGTGTCACCAGTGAGCTACATTTTAAGAACCACTAATGTGACTTTCTTCCCAGTGGTGACACCCCAGAACACCCGTAGGGGCCACTGCTTACTTGTATTTGGCTCTTTCTTGACAGAGCTGAAGCCCCCAGTAGCTCAGTTTCCAACGTCTCAGAGCACAGCACTGGCCCCTAAGGAACACGGAGAGCCCCATGGTCCATGCAAAGGGAATGCGATTGGCAACTGCACAGGGTGTTTCGTGCCACCTAGGGTAAAATGCGGCTGGGGAGAGACCATACATTTCAGCCTCTGAAGGTAGCTGACCACAGCATTTGCCCTGATGGAAGATGTGCTTCAACGATTGGGAAGATTAAAAAAAGAGACAATTTAAGCCTGAAGGGAGGCAAACTCAGACCCAATGCTCGGAATGTGTGAGGCAGGACAGTAAGTCAGGGCAGAGGTTGATTTTTTTTTTTTAATTTTAAATCTCAGAAAAAATGTTTTCCAGAATTTTTTATGGGTAGTCGTGCAGTTTTTCTTGGAATAGCTCTGCCTTTCCACAAAAAAGCAGTCAAATTGTTCAGAGAGGTTGCTTCCCAAACAGTTGACAGATACCACCCTAGAAAGGGCTTATGTAATTAATAAGCTAACAGAAATGCCTGTTTTTATTTCCAGGCTGCTACCCTGCCAAGGGAATATGACGTGCTTAAAAGTCAAAATAAACCCAACCAAAGGGTTTCTAGGCAAACAAAAGATGTATTAAAACAAACAAACAAACAAACAAACAACGCCTTCCAAAGTTTATTTTTTTTAAAGAGGATACTGAAGGCCCTTTCATATCTGTATTTGGACCGTGGTTGTCACCAATACTTTAAAAGTTGAAGACATGACCGTGTGGACCATGGGAAGGGCGTTGCTAGTGAGGGACACATTTATAAACATGACAGAAGGGGTTAAGGAGGGCAAGTTCTCGACCTGAATGGTGGCCCATCCTCTGGAATGGGATAGAACAAGGAGGCAGACGGAGAGGGTCAGAGAAACAGTGAACTTGGGCGGGTTGAGACGCGGTGAAGGGAAAGAATGAGGGCACCCACGTGTGCTGTTGTAAGACTTACAGGTCGTGTTTTGACAAGTAAATTGGAGGAATACAGACAAATGAAAGAAGCAAAGAACCCAAACTGAAGTGAAGTCTGATAGGAGAGAGCGTTGAATCTGGATCATTTGTTTTATCAGGAAAGGGAGGAAGTGCAAATCTCAGGCCTGTGGAAGGCCGGACCCAACCCACCCCTGCCATGCCCCCCAATAATCTCGTGGGGACGGTTCAGACACATGCTTTTGTTGCTTATGTCATTTAAAATTTGTTGTTACTCGAATAACAAGAGAATTGTCAAGTTGATTTTTTTTCTTGCCTACATTTTAAAATGGACAAAAATGTTTCTATTAGGAATATTAGGACATCACAGAAACCCAAGAAAGGGTGGTGTACTCACAAGAGTGGTGTGTCTCATATAAGAACGTTGAAAGTGGCCATTCCAGGGCTGGCACAGTGGCTTCAGGGGAAGACTCCTTCGACTTTTCAACTCTGCTCTTCTTAGCAAGTGTTTTCCCTCCTGCTATTGCAAGCAGGAAGGCAGGGAGGGCTGGAGGGTGAGAGGGGATGAGGAGAGGGGGTCCTGCAGATTAGCAGCAAAACTGCCCTAAAAACTGCTGGCCGGCACCATCTCACTTGGTTGAACCCCAGGTGTAAGGGAAGCTCGGAATACAGTTCTTTATGGGCACAGTTCCAAAGCGAGGTTCGCCGAGGAAGAAAGGCAGCATGGTTAATATGCAGATGAAGAGCAGTGTCTGCTCTACGGACCTGTCATCCAGAGATGACTGCACCACTTCGATGTTTGTTTTATTGAGAATATACAAATATTTTTATAATATAGAGTTGAATACTGTTTAACTTATTTTTTCTCTCTTAACATTATACGCGAATATCTTCCATGCAATAAGCTGTAAGGTATGAGGCTTCTTCATGTCGAGTGGCTTTACAGTTTCTGTGTCAGGAATGTACAGTCTCTGGGGAAGGTTAGGTGGTTTCCAAGTGTCATTGCTGCAGACAAGGCCATGAGGAATATAATTGTGAGTATGTCTTAGGATATTTCCTGTAAATGAAGTTGCTGGGTCAAAGTAATGGATATATTTGAAGCTTTTGGTTTGATTGCTAATTTGACCTTTGTGAAGGTTATCCCAGTTTATATTTCCACCCTGTTTCCAAGTGTCTTTACTAGTGGCAGGGGAATTATCTTTTTTTTTTTTTTTTTTTAATTTTTGGTGAAACCTTTTTAGAACTGTGATGGGTACTCAAATGATGCAGATACTTAACTAGGAGGTGAGGCCCATGATCTTTCTGCTTCATACACCCTGGCCAAAATTTCCACTTTCCCCTCCCATCTTCAAAATCAAACACCCCGGATATGAATGTAAAGGAAGAGACCCTATTGGAGGGCTGAGCAGGCATTGATGATACCAGGAGCAGATTGCTGTCTCGTGTGTATTTTCCCCACAGCTTGATTTATTTTATGTTTCCATAAATCTTTAGAAGCCCTGGGCAAGCGTCTGAGCCTATGGATTTGCTTCGCAAAGGAGCAAAGTCAAACGCGGTGAATCTGCAATGGACAGGACACATTTTCAAATTAAAGAAAAAAAGTGAGAAGGGTTGTTATTTCATTTTGGAGCTACCTGGAGGTTTAATAAACATGAGAGTAACGGTTAGCCAGAAAGTGCAGCAGAATGGTTAGGAGATGGGCAGGCCTGCCTTCCTTCTTCCCTTTCTTCTTCCTTCCCTTCTTTCTCCCTTTTTCACTAGCTCTATAATTTTCGCGAATTTACTTTGCATCTGTGAGTCTCAGTTTCCTTACCTACAAGATGAGCACAGAATTAAAGCCTGTGCCATAACGCCCTTGGGAGGATCACATGAACTGCAAAGCTCGGAGCACAGTGTTCGATGCCTAGAAATGCTCAACGAGTATTAGACGTTATTACTTGTAGCTGGTTTCTTACTAGAAAATCAATAAATTTGTTTTTTCCTAGCCCCTCTCTTTTCCTGGCCCATTCATCACTTCTCACACCTCCTCACTGTGGATGTTAAAACTTTCCTCTGCAGAGGCACCCGACCCCACCTTCCGTAAGGTGCCCCACGTCCTCCACACACCCAGGCAAAGGGTCAGTGCTTCTGCTCCTCTGGGCCCTGCCTGCGTGGTCTGGTGTCTGTCCCTGCCCTGAGGGGCGGTGCTTTGTCTTCAGTGGTATCACAGACTCTCTACATCTCCTCACATGTTCTCATTTATAAGTGGGAGCTAAATGAGGGTTATATGTGGTCTTAAAATGGTACAATGGGTATTGGAAACTAAGAAGAGGAAAGGGTGAGACGGGAATGAGGTACAAACATCTCCCTATCAGGGACAATGTGCACTGTTCTGGTGACGGGCACGGTGAATGCCCTGACATCAGCATGATACAACTCACCCATATAACAAAAACCATTTGTACCCCCCCCCCGAATTAATTGAAATAAAAAAATAAAATGGGAATACTTTCTATTCCTACTTTGCAAGAGTATTATTTAATAAATGAGATCTTGTTTAAGGGAAACATTTGCTAAAGAGCTACGAGCTGATTTATAGCATAAAAACGTATTGCATCCCTGACCTGTCTTTTACTAGGCTGCCAAAGACCTTCATTTTAAATTTTCTTTTCACTGTGAGAAATATTATAGTCTCTTAAAATGTGATAGTTGGGGAAACTTTATTACAAGCTTGAAGCTATATCTCCAATTTAGCATTTAATAAATGGAGGCAATATATGTTGTATAAGTGTTTGGTAAATAAAATATAGTTTGGAAAGTATAGCGTACTAACCTGTAAGTTGTTTGTCAATATTAACCCACCTGAGCTAATTTAACTCTTATTCTGTACCTACTGAGGCACATTCCCTTATTGTCCTCACTTTCCAATGGGGAAATTGAGGCTCAAGAGGTTAGATAACGTTCATCAAGTTACATGGTGAATAAGCAAGGGTGCCGGGATCCGCGCCCAGAAAGCTTGCTCCACAGTTGAGTTCCTGGCTCCTGAGCTCTGCTACCTGTACATTACATGTTTTTGCTTATTCCTCAACAACAATTACTTTCATCCACTATGTAGTGCAGGGAGTTTTTGGCAACTAGAATGGGTCTTGAGAAGGATAAGCACACGTGGTCATCCTCTTGCTGGTGATGGATACAGCCTGGGGATTTGATTTGTGGGTCATTGTAATGGTAGGAATTGATTGGTTAAATTCAGTTTCTCATCCCATGAAATGAGGTTAATACATATATCTATTATATAGAGGTGTTAATAGTGATTTAAAGAGTTCATTTAAAAAGAGAGCTGATTCTAGATAAATGTCAGCTATTATTTCTTTACAAATTAGCATTCTTGACAATTGCAGTAGGCTGAGCTTCATGCTATATTTGTTTGGAGGAAATATTTTGATTTATCAAAAGCCACTTCAGATAATGAGGGTGACTCCTGAGACATGCTCAGGTAAGAGAATGCGTAAATGACTGAGGGATTTGGAATTCTCTGGAAGAGACGTGAGAAGAGAGAAGAGCCAGTGAGACAAGGGCCTAAGAGGATACAGTTCAGCTTGAGAAACTACTGAAGATGAAAAGAAGACAATGGACTTGGATTCTTAATTGTGTAGGGAATTTAACATAAAACTTTCCCTTTTTAGTTTGATCAGGAGAGACTGGTCAAAAGTGAATTTCGTGACCATTGAAAGAGCTCACTCTGTGTTTGAAGATGAGTCAGGAACTCGCCACCAGACCATAATCACAGGACAGACAGGCCAGAGGGAAGGACCTAGGAAACAATGGGAAGCTTGGAGTTTGTTCTGGATCAGTTTCTCTTTAGGATATTGTCTCTGATGGAAGACACGTAATAGTCATGAGTGACAGGGAAATGTATTCTGAAAGCTCTGTGAGATTGTTCTTAGAGAAAATAGCGAAATTGTTGCATGAAGTACATACGGCACTCATGGTATGGTAAGTGGGTTCCAACATATTTGTTCTTCCTCAGTTAATCAGAAATTTTTTATAACATTCATTAATATTTAAAATGTTCTATTGCACAGTGTGGTGCATATAGTTAATAAGAGAGTATTTTATATTTTGAAATTGCTAAGAGAGTAAATTTCAAATCTCACCAGAAAAAATATTAAGAATTGGAGTTGATGGATATGTTAACTATCTTAATTATTCTGTGTTGTATTCGTAAATCATAGCGTCACTTTGTACCTCATATATTTATACATTATAAACTTCAATTTACAGTAAATATATTGATTATACCAATAGATTATTCACTTATTCAATGAGCAAACATTCCTAGTGTACACTTTTTATGCCAGGTACTGGGGAAGCATCGATTAATGAGAGATTGTCCCTGCTCATGATGAGGTCACACTGAGCAGCTCTTCCAGAGAGAAGCAGCACCAGGTGGTCAGTGTAAAGGGCAGGGAGAGGACAGCCTCAGTGGAAAGGTATGTTCTTGCTGCCCCTTGAGGAGGAACTCCTCTGACAGGGAAGGGCAGCAAGGCCAGTGTGCTGGGCAGGCTCCATTTGCTCCTCAGATCTGTTCGTCCCTCCCTCCATTGTGTTGTCCTTCCCTGGCTGACCTTCATGGACTGGCTCCACTGTCCCCAGGCTTCCAACTGAGCTTGTGCAATCAGAGGAGAATGGAGACTGAATATTTATTACCTGCCTGCTAGACCATGAGTTGGTGGTAGCTGTGATCTTTCACTGAGGGCCACTACTTTCTGTAGATATTCCTTTTCTATAGCTATTACTCTTTCTTTGGGTTTTGGCAGAAGCTCCCTCCTCTTAGCATATACCCATGGTTTGTAACAAGGCCTTGCCCTTTAGACTCAGGGTGCCAAAATATCCCTTTAACGTTGTACACACCAGTATAATGTCCCATGGAGTGTGCTAATTCCTCTTGGGATGCTGGCTGGATAGAGCAAGTGCACGTAATGTCTCTGAAATGCACAACTTACACAGTGGTGGTGGTAGTTTGTTGATTTCCTCATTCAGGTGTGCACTCCAAATACGTATGTCATAAAGGCTGGGAGAACACACTCAGTTTTGCACTCAATGTCAATCATGGTCTGGGGTCTCAAAGAAGATAAGCCTGAAATAAACTAGGAATTATGTGGTGTCTTTTTTATTTTATTCAAACTCTGTATCTTCTACTTTTTCTATAGTTTTAAGGAAAACTAATCCACTATTTGTGGCTAAGCACACTGTTGTTATAAAGAATTTAAAGGAAAGACTATATTGAAGCATATTCTCCAAGGAGTAATGCGATTTAAAAATAGGTCATTAGCAAAAAGAATGTTAACTAACATATTAAGGAGACATTTCAAATTATTAACTGCATTTATTATCTCTTAAAGTATAACAATATAAAAAAAAGCCAACTCATTGGTTTTCATATCACATAACTGGTTGTTATGAATCATTTAAAGATTAGGGAAAAGTGGCCATTATTAAAATTGAAATTAAGTTTAAAGAACATTTAAAGAAATGTTTTACGGTCATGGCCATTTTACTTTTACTTGCAAGAGTGTATTAATGTGTCTTAGTTTGTGCATCCTCTGAATGACTCCCTATCCTTCCACTGCTTTGGGAAAAATCAAATTTTATGTCCTTTTTAACATAAGAATTTTTTTTTGCTTTAACATGTTATTGAAGCAGTGGTGAATTTGCAAAAACAAATGGGTCAAAGTCAAAAATTATTTAAATCAAATTGTTAGATGATCTTTCCTTGGTTCTTTGCTCCCTTTCCTTAAAAAGAACACTAAATCTTACGTTGGTTTTTCTGTTCTGCAAGGGTTCAATGAGTTATCTATTTATAATTTCTGTGTGTTGGGGTAGGTGTGGGGTGGGTGTTGCCTGTTCTCATCAAATCCAAAAAGAGGTGGTTATTCTAAGAAAAAAATGTCTGGAACATATGATACCATATTTTACACAATCATCATCTTATATGTAAGGTTTACTTTTTTTTTTTCTCATATAAATTCAGGCAAAGTTATTAAAGAAGTTAGACAAAGTCTGAGTCCACAGAGCAGAAAGCAGAGCAAGACAAGATATCAAAAAGGACTTGTAGCTAACATTACTTTAACCTGAATATTCCCTGAAGGTAGGACTGTTCTGAGTAACATCAGCTTTTTTGTTTTTCTTAAGAGAAATTTAGGAGAGTGATTTTCAACTTTCTGTAACAAAATTTTTATCTCTTTATTTTTCTTAAAACCAAAAATTTTTCCTTTGGTACAATTCGGAATATTTGATGGATCTGTCCACCTATACGCAGGCATGTTCTCTACTGGTCCCTACATGAATATCCTACATATCTAAAAGAAACGCTCAATTAACCACTGGAATCTGTCTATTAATTGGTGGGCTTTGAGAGGCGGCGGTGTTTAGACATCTGTTATTACTTGGGTGATCGCTGTCCCAGGTGTGTGTCCGGCGCTGACTGGCTGGCTTGCGCAAGGGCTGCTCCTGACGAGTCTGTGCTACCAATCCGTGGACTTTCAGAAATGTAGCCCATCCCCGGTTTGATGGCTGTTTAAGTTATGTATGTTGCCCTTGCCCCCTCCCCCCCAAGTCCGAGCTTCAAGCGTGTCCATCCCCCTGATGGTGAGCATCGCACTCTTTGAGTATGTATATACCCGTCCCCTCCTCCCCCTTCGCCCCTGCCCGACATCCAATAAATGTTATTCTTATATGTGCAAAAAAAAAAAAAGTGATGTCATGAGCTGAGGTGTCATCAATCTATTATATATGATTAAAACTATTTCTGGTGGTTAATTGTCACGGTTACAGGGCAATCCATCGTTTCCTGAGGGTGAGGGAACTCTTTTCAGAATCTTCTCTTCTGGTTATCTCTTATCCAAATTCACAGCCAAGGATGTTGATTATCTGCAATGTTGAGGTATGATTTACAGAAATTTGATTTGTAGTGCATCATCATTTCTTCTCATGTTTGCCTCTGAGTCATCGTTGAGTAATTTGGTGTAACATATCTTTACTTTTTTCTCTATTTTTTTATAGGCCTAAACATTGAGAACTTTTTGTCATTTTATAGCGTTAGAGATGGCTTCCAAGGTTTGAGTCTCATTGGGGATTTGATTTATAGCATTGTACAAAAGAAATACCACGAACAATTACCACAGAGAAAGTATGATTAGAAATAGATCAAATCACATGATTAAGCTGAGTTATGTTTTTATATAAATAAAATTATAGTCACCTTTTCCTGAATGTTTATCAGTCTAACGCTTGTTAAAGATAATTAGTGGTTTGAATATCCCCAATAAAGTTATACTTTAATAGCATTGATTGCTATTAGGGGGTCATTATTTGAGTTTTTTTTTTTTTTTTAAGAATTAGCAAGGGGTAATGTGCTAGAAAATTCTTAAATTTTTTTATACTGGAAATAGCTTATGATATCTGAATTATAAAGTTGAGGTGGTGATTGTAGAAAAACATAGACATAAGCAAGTTGTTATTATTACTTTGAGAAACACAATGAGTTAAGAGAAAGTGTACAATATCAACTGTTAAAAAAAAAGATGACCAAAAGAAGAATGACCCAAAATATGACTAAGAGTATGCAGAGGAAATGTCCCAAGGATATAGCAGAGTCTTGTTCTGATGGTCTTGGGTAAAAGCTATTTCATGCAGTTGTCTGCTTGCTCTGAAGACATTATGTCACCATTCAACTTTCAAGGACCATCTGCTTCCAGAATTCCTTGCAGAGCCTCAGTTTAATATGTCCAATTGCTGTATTTTTCACATTTTTGTCATTTAAGAACAGGTGATGTTGTTTTAATTGGATAACATGCATTTAAAAGTCAATTCCTGCCATTGAAATACATGGTAGTCATGAGTACAGGATGAGTTCTTGCCAGTATGGTTGGAAGACAGTCATTCTTTGCTGTCTTTTTCTAGAACATTAAATCATCAGTTAGGGGATGATTCAAAGATTCACAAAGAACAACTTCCTGTGTATGTTCATGATAGGACTGAGTATACTGGGCTATTCCTTTGTAGTATTCAGCTAGGTTAACACAGGAATTGTATATATTACATATTAGTGTATATATTAGTACAGGAATTATGTGTGTGTGTGTGTGTGTGTGTGTGTGTGTGTATGTAGGGAGAGAGATTAAGTAGAGGTATTTTTCAGTGACATGAGCCTGTCCATGGCCAGTTTAGAGGGAGAAAATATATTAATATTAATATAAGTTTCTGAGGGAGGAATAGCTCAGAGCCACAAAAGCTGAGGGTGGTATTTTAGGCCATGAGATTTGAAAGGTGTCTGATAATTTAAACAATTTTCATTCAACATTCTATTTATTCATTCCACTTTTGCCAAGGACAGGGAATTTTCTGATTAAGGAAGAAAGACTTATCCAAATCACAAATAAGTTTCCTACTTATTACCACTCTAGGATTAGTTGGAACTCTTTAACTAGACAACACAAAATATTATCATTTTAAAGGACTTTGAGTGATAAAGTTTCTTTACAAAGAATCACTTCAACCTATCCAGAAAAGTAAATGTGCTATGACTATGTTTTTTTTTTTTTTTAGACAGAGTCTCACTCTCTTGCCTGGGGCGAGTGCCGTGGCGTCAGCCTAGCTCACAGCAACCTCAAACTCCTGGGCTCGAGCAATCCTACTGTCTCAGCCTCCCGAGTAGCTGGGACTACAGGCATGAGCCACCATGCCCGGCTAATTTTTTCTATATATATTTTTAGCTGTATGACTATGTTTTAATGTAAAAACACAAGCAGAACCTCAAGGGAAATGTAGCACCTTAGGGAGGTCACAAGGAGGGAAGAAGGATGAAAGGGCAGGCGAGGGTGGTGTGGTCCATATTTATAATCCACAGATGGAGGCAATTGTATAAAATTCATTTGTAAATGCTGAAAGGATTCCTTAAGCTGTGATTCTAGTCACAGTCCCACCTTTACAGATTCTTCATGAAATTATCTTTCTGCTCTATAAAAAGCCGTTGAGTAAGAGCAGAGTGTTTAACATGAAAATCTGCTCAATTATTTCCTTGCTCACTGTGGACCTTTATGATGTTTATGATGACAGGTGTTTTGAATACTGTCCAGATATCAAGTAATTCTTACATATTTTGGCGATTTTCATTGGGGTGCCTCAGGAAGTTAAGAACACTCTTTGTTTCCATAGCATTCTGAAGTCTTAAACTACTTCAAAAGCATATCAACTATAAGTGAATGTATTTACCATTTTAATTTTTAACAATTTAACATGCCCTAGGCAAGGCCCTAAATTCAGCCATTTCAAATGATTGGCCATCTGGTAAGGGATTAATTCTACAGGGGATCTGAAGTATTACAAAACAAACCTGATGTTGTCTTTTTCATTTCTTTTTTCTCTTTTTCATTTTTAAAATAAAACCCATAAACAAACAATGTTGTTAAAATTTTGTGTGGAAATATCTAACATGCCTGCTATGCAAGTGGACACATCTCACAGTTCAAAAACATAATCACAGTCATGAGATTTCCATGCTGTTGAGTTGAAATGACTAGAACATAGTGTTATATTTCCTGTGATATACTGGGAGAACCTGGGAAAATCGGTCTGGTGTTTTAAGAATTCTTCTCCAATCATCTGCCCTTGTCCAAGAAGCCTATTGCTTACAGGGTTTATCAGAATATAACTTACTATTTGCTTAGATTAATATCTAGAAGGACTGTGATTTGACCAGGTAAAGGAGAATTTTCAGTCACTTCTAAAATTATTCCTGTATAGTTCACTTTATTTGGTTTCTTCCCTTTAAAGCTCAACTCCTTAAGTTTTGTAGAAGTTGTGATTTAGAGAACTCTGCGTTCTTCTGATAAAGGTCCCCAAATGACAGTTACAATTTGTGCCATGAAGAAAAGATTGTTAGAAATTTCCACCACTTGTGTGATTTTCAAATTCCAAGGCATCTGATTGTCTTAATCATATTTTAAAATTTTCTATATTAGTGATGTTTTCACATCTTTAGGGGGCCTTGCTGGCTAGGGAGAGACTTTCTCTTTCTAAGACTAACGA
>RJWJ010023743.1:0-25508 GCA_004363605.1 Indri indri | reverse complement strand
TTTTTTTTTTTTTTTTTTTTGAGACAGAGTCTCACTCTCTTGCCTGGGGCGAGTGCCGTGGCGTCAGCCTAGCTCACAGCAACCTCAAACTCCTGGGCTCGAGCAATCCTACTGTCTCAGCCTCCCGACTGGCTGGGACTACAGGCATGTGCCACCATGCCCGGCTAATTTTTTCTCTATATATATTTTTAGCTGTCCAGTTAATTTTCTTTCTATTTTTGGTAGAGATGGGGTCTCGCTCTTGCTCAGGCTGGTCTCGAACTCCTGAGCTCAGAACGATCCGCCCACCTCGGCCTCCCAGAGTGCTAGGATTACAGGCTTGAGCCACCGCGCCCGGCCCCAGGTGTTCTGTTTTTAAGAGTGCAATTTAATTTACTTTGCTAGGAATCTTATAAAACAATTCATAAATATTCTCATAGTATTTTGAATACTATAAGTCTATGTTCACATTTCCATGCAAATCTTTTCACTGTCATTCATTAACTGCTTCCCTGCAAATTTATTCTTTCCTGTCATACATTACATTAATTAGATTAATTTAGTGGGAATATTTTAGAATTGGAAGGACATCAGTCTTCATTAGAGCTGTGGGGGGAAAGTAATTTTCTACAGGTTGAAGAATAAATGGAGGAATCAGGAAGTGAAGACAAATAAGGATACACTCTTCTTTGTAGAACTTTTGTAAAGACTGGAGGGAAAAGAACAAAATACTTAGAGGAAAATACAGGCTCTAGGAAAGGGGGTTGTTTTAAGTTGGAGAAGTGGGGGGGTTTTTTTTGTTCGTTTGTTTTTGTTTTTTGTTTTTGTTTTTTTTTGAGACAGAGTCTCACTCTGTTGCCCAGGCTAGAGTGCCATGGAGTCAGCCTAGCTCACAGCAACCTCAAACTCCTGGGCTCAAGCAATCCTACTGCCTCAGCCTCCCGAGTAGCTAGGACTACAGGCATGCGCCACCATGCCCGGCTAATTTTTTTCTATATATATGTTTTTAGTTGTCCAGATCATTTCTTTCTATTTTTTTTAGTAGAGACAGGGTCTTGCTCTTGCTCAGGCTCATCTGGAACTCCTGACCTTGAGCGATCCACCTGCCTCGGCCTCCCAGAGTGCTAGGATTACAGGCGTGAGCCACCGCGCCCAGCCAGAAGTGGGTACTTTGTTGTTGTTGTTTCTAATTGGGTAGAACCAGTGTAGATAGAGGTTGAAGTTGCCAGAAGCAGTAATTGGTGACACTGCTGGACTCTGGAGAAAATGAGTGGTTGAAGTCAAGAGCACAGGTAGAGAAAATTGAGATAAAACCCTTGGTAGGGATGTGCTTTCCTAGCAGTATAAGCTTAATTATAAGATACAAAATCAGGTTATGTTGTGAAGTGCCTAGTAAGAGTGCCTGATATATATGAGGTACCCAGTAAGTCAGAGGTTTCGAAGAGGTAAAAATATGTGACAAATTTGACAAATATTTATGAGTGAGTGATTAGATCAAGTATTCAGATACTGGTGATTTGCAGGGAAGGAGCAAAAACACTTAAATAATCTGAAAAAGAATGGGTAATGTAGAATATTTATATGTAATATTGACTTTATACTGATAACTGCTTTATTATAATTTTTTAATTATGGGAAAATACATGTAAAATTTACCATTATAACCATTTTTAAAACTGTACAATTCTGTGGCATGAAGTGTATTCACAATGCTGTACAACCATCACCACTGTCTAGTACCAGAACTTTTTCATAACCCCAAACTGAATTCTCCTATGTATTAAGCAGTCACCCCATTCCCTTTCCACCCAGCCCCTGGTAACGCTTGATCTGTTCTCTGTCTATGGAGCGGATATTTCATATAATTGAAATATCATACAATATGTAGCGTTTTATGTCTGGCTTCTTTCACTTAGTATAATGTTTTCATGATTCATCCATATTATAGTTCATAGCAATATTTCATTCCTTTTTATAGCTGAATAATAGTCTGTTATATGGATATAAAGTATTTTGTTCATCCATTCATCTGCTGATGGACATTGTGGTTGTTTTTGCTTTGTACCTATTGTGAATAAGGCCGCTGTGGACATTCATGTGTAAGTGTTAGTAGGGACATAAGTTTTTATTTCTCTCAGATACATACCTGGGAATAGAATTGTTAGGTCATATGGTACTTCAGTGTTTAACAAGTTATCCCCAGCAGCTTCTCAATTTTACATTTCCACCAGCAATGTATGAAGGTTCTAATTTCTCTGTATCCTTGCTTTATTATAATTTGTAAAAATTCATCCATCAAACCTTTGAATCGGCCGGGCGCGGTGGCTCACGCCTGTAATCCTAGCACTCTGGGAGGCCGAGGCGGGCGGATCATTTGAGCTCAGGAGTTCAAGACCAGCCTGAGCAAGAGCGAGACCCCGTCTCTACAAAAAATAGAAAGAAATTAATTGGACAGCTAAAAATATATAGAAAAAATTAGCCGGGCATGGTGGCGCGTGCCTGTAGTCCTAGCTACTCAGGAGGCTGAGGCAGGAGGATTGCTTGAGCCCAGGAGTTTGAGGTTGCTGTGAGCTAGGTTGACGCCATGGCACTCTAGCCAGGGCAACGGAGTGAGACTCTTGTCTCAAAAAAAAAAGAAAAGAAAAACCTTTGAATCTTTACCATATGCAAGGTGCCATGCCTAGATAGATGCTGTGTGCATTTCAAAGAACAGCAAGGCAGCATACTTAGATTTGACAAGGTTTTGGCCTACTGGGAGCTAAGATAAACATAACTATCATGGAAAAAGTGAATGTTAGTGGCCTAATACTTAGTGGCACAATTAAAGTACTTTGAGGATTTCAGAGGAGATTACTCCCAGATAGCGAATTAGAAGAGACTCTTTAGGCTGGCTTCTGATGGTGGGGGAAAGGTTTATTTCTTATATCTTAGACTGAGGAATTTAAATCCTATTCTGTAGTCGGTGGGAAACCAGAAATTTCTGAGCAGAATAGTGATATAATTTGATCTTGGGTGGAGGAACAGAGAATGGCAGCCAATAGGTGAGTCTGAGGCAAATGATGGAAGAGAGACAGTGCCTAAGAAACTAGTTTCTTTAATAGGAGAGTAATTGGACCTTGAAGAATGACAAATACAAATGAAAAAGAAGTAGTTGAATAGACAGGACTTGGAAACTTCCATCTTTATATTTTCCCTAGATCTCATCTCTTCCCCTGACTTTAAACATTGTCTACCAAATACTGACAACCAAAATTCTGTCTCTAGAACAGTCCTCTCCTTTGAACTCCAGAATGCATACTTGACATGTCATATTTAAAATGTTCAGAAAAAGAATCTTGGTTTCCCCTCTAATCTAGTCCTTCATGTTTTTTAATAGTACTAAGAGAGTTTTAAGTGATGTTTTTCCTTCTTAAAATTTATCAGTAATAAACAGAAGCCCTTCAATTAGTCACTCTATAAAAATAGCCACAACCCCAAAAGGCATCACTGAAGAACTTTAGTTTAAAAATTTTGAGAACACCCTAGCCACCGGCCATGGCGGGCAGCCACCTGGAGACTGTAGGAGCATCTTGCAGATGCGGGACCTGATTCGAGCTGGGGTGTTGAAGGAGAAGCCCCTCTGGTATGACATATATAACGCCTTTCCCCCGCTGAAGGAGCCAGTCTTCCGAAGGCCCCACTTGCATTATGGCAAAGAGAAAGATCCCATCCAGGACATCTGGTACTACAAGGATTGGATCAGAGCGAAATATTATTCGGTCTATGGATCTGGTCAAATTTTGCTCTATTCAATCCAGACTTCGAGTCTACCTGTCAGCAGTTTCTGGAGAAATACACTGAGCTACAGAAACTTGGAGAAACAGAAGAAGAGAAGTTATTTGTGGAAATAGGGAAGGCTTTATGGGCAGAAAATATCATTTTAAGATGACTAGGAGAAGCAAGGACTCAGCAGGAAGGTAGTCATGTTTCCTGGAAATCTGAACACGTGAGTATCAGACCCCAAACTACATTGGACGGAAACAAGCCTCAGAAAGAAGTCCCACAGGAGCAGCATTTGGCAGCACCTGAAGAACAGGTGAAAGGTCTCTCACCACCCTGAAGATTGTATACTGTGTATACTGACATCCACATAGTGCTTACTAGATGAATGTTGAGCTATTTTTACCAGTTGAACTGTGTAAATGTTTCTTAATCTCTAAGGCATTATGTTTACCTTCTTTTAGTTCTGATTTCTGGGTTGTCATAAAGCTCAGTATCATGATTTCAAAGAAGCAGTGATATGGACTTTTATTTTAGGACATAACTAAATAAAGAATTCCCTAGCTGCTTATGAAGTAAATTTACTTTGAAATTGTAAATTACATGAGGAAACCTTTATAAAGATTGTTTGAATGGGGCTGGGCACAGTGGCTCATGCCTGTAATCCTAGCACTCTGGGAGGCCGAGGCGGGAGGATCACTCAAGGTCAGGAGTTCGAGACCAGCCTGAGCAAGAGCAAGACCCCGTCTCTACTAAAAATAGAAAGAAATTAGCTGAACACTTAAAAATATATAGAAAAAATTAGCCGGGCATGGTGGCGCATGCCTGTAGTCCCAGCTACTCGGGAGGCTGAGGCAGCAGGATCGCTTGAGCCCAGGAGTTTGAGGTTGCTGCGAGCTAGGCTGACACCACGGCACTCACTGTAGCCCAGGCAACAGAGTAAGACTCTGTCTCAAAAAAAAAGAAAAGAAAAGTGTTTTTAAAGCTCATTTTCCATTAAGTATTGATCTAGCCGTTATATTGCAAATTTACTCGGTATTGTCATTCTATTTAAGTGTTTTGAAATTTTCATTATCATTGACCCCTTTTTCTCACAGTAAGAAATATGGCTGCCATTTTTCCTCAGTATTTTTTACTTTTTGATAAATTCTTAGTATATAACCAACTTCCAGTTACTACCTCCTCCCTTAACTCCAGTTCCCTCCTCACTACACCCAGGTTGCAGCATCCGTGCAAGACACCTTGCTGTGTGGAAGCCCTCGATCCTTGGCCTTGTCCCTCTGCCAGGATGCCTTCCTCATTCCACTCAGGCTCCCACAGTCTGCATTGAGCTGCCCCTCTTACTGGTACACTTTCCTTATGCAGGTTCTGACACCCTGCACTGGGCCACTCCCTTCTCCCCCCGTCCCCCTCTTCCGCATTCTACGACCCTCATGGATACCCTTCACATCCTGTTTTGGCAGAATACCCTGCTCCTGGGCCTGTGCAGCTCCCCCTCTGCTGCCCATCGATTCTTAACCTCGCTTCACCTCCCCTAATGACTGGCGAACAGAATTTATTTTTCAGGAAGGAGAGAGGGAGAGTGGGAACTGCAAGAGAAAGTCATTTTCTAATTTTGATACAGTGTGGTCAGAAAACATACAATGTTTTATTCTTTGGGACTAATTGAGGCTTCCTTTAACTAGTATATGGTCAATTTTTATGACTGTTCCGTGTGTGATCAAGGAATGTATAGCCAGGGTGATACATACATTTCAACTTATAAATTATGTTTTTCAAATCTTTTTTTCTTTCACATCTTTTACTTTTTACATGCTTGTACTTAACTTTTTACATGCTTGTCCTAATAATACTCTTTTAATTATTTTAGAAGTATATAAAAAGTATAGATAATAAGTGAATAGTCTTGTACCCATCACTCAGCTTGAGAAATAATGCATTACAGATACAATTGAAGTCCTCTGGGACCTCTTTCTGATGCCACAGAGATATTTACTATCCTGAATTTGGTATTTCTTATTCCCATGAACTTAAAACAGTAGAGCAAGGCTGCCGAGTTGGCTATATGAGAAAAGTCCTCCAAACTAAAATTTACCAGTGTAGACCAGAATTGCCCACAGATGCAAAAATTCTTTTCTATCAAAAAGCTTTGGAGCCCCTGGAAGAATGTTGAGAATTTGCCAAAGAAATTTTTGTTTCATCTCAGTGCATATCAAGTTAGATTATATTAATAAAAGCTTTACATCTCTAAATTGAGAGCTAGGTATCTAAAAATATGTACCATGTAAATACATGAAGAATACTATGACAGGTATCTTGTTTTAAGGATCCTAGCTGTGGACAGTACTAAATAATTAGGTAGTTGATGACTGTGGTAACATACCAGCAAGCTGTATGGCTCTTTGACCACTTATAGCAAGCTGTTCCATTTGTGAGAGAAAAATCTACATCTAAAAGACCATTAATTTGCATTTCTGAATACCTCAGATAGCTAATTAGAGAAACAGTTATATTAAAAAAGCAAACTTCAGTATTAGTCTCTGGTGTTTTTAAAAAAATAAACTCTGTTCAGGTGACTCTTCTGAAATCCTTAAAAGATTTATATCCAGTCATGTTGTTACAGTTGGTGACACATTAAATTAGTATCTAAATTGGACTTAAGGGTTTTGACTCTCAGGACCTTGATTTGATAATTTATGTCTCATTTTGGCAGTTATAATTGACAATGATTTTTGCTCCTTGTAATTCAATGTGTTATTTTGGTTTTTTTTTTTTTTCATTTACAGAGTGATCTGTGTGGCCTTTTAAATGATTGAGTGAAGATGGAAATGGATCAAAAATAATAAGTGACTTCTCTACCAAAGCAGTAGAAGATTCTTCATATCACCTTCCAGTAGCTAAATTCAGTTTTGGGAAGGGGCAGAACAAGTGAAATACAGAAAACTGAAGAAAAGAAAACCTGATATTGGAACCATCTTTCTCCTTGACTACGCTTATCCCCTATCTTTCTACTTGTTTTACCTTTGCTCTGAATTTGTAAATAAAGACCAAAGAAATACAGTATACATTTAGGAGCTTTATACCAAGAAACTTGCCTTGAAAGCTGCTATTCCCTGGAGGGAAAAGTATATCAAGTTCCTATCTTTTTTTTTTTCTTTTTTAGACAAGATTTCTAATGTCCTTAAATTTTGAAGGTTAAGACAAATATATATCTGCATGCTATTTTTAGCAGTTGTGTGAGTAAGAATGATGAGATTTGTATTTTAAGGGCTTTGTCATGTGGATGTTTTGCCACTGGAGTTGACTCCTCAGAATATCTTTTAGAGGGCTTTGACATTGTATTTTTGATCTATCATCTTGATGACATTACTTGCCCACACTTGAGCCCACCTGTATTTCTAGCTATGACCTTGTTATGAACAGTGTTTGTACTCACTGTGCAAATGTCCATGTATCACTTAATTAAGCAACATCATAGTGCTGTAACTCAAGGAAGTTGAATGAGGTGAACATAGACATATAGCTCTTTCCCCTTTCCCCCCTTTTTTAAATGTAACAAATATTTTTTATGTTCCCCTTCCCCTTTCCCCCTTCCCCCTTCCCCCTTTTGGAAACGTGTAGGGAACTAGGTAGTTTAAGATGAGCAATTGAGGGGACTGAGAGAGTGATCCACACAGAGCCTGGCTGCTTTGTGCTTCATCATAAGTCGTGCTGCTGACCAGGTTACTTTAAGCACCCTTTTAACAAGAAAACCTCGTGGGAGATCCAGCTGGCAGACTCAAGGAGTTCAGGAAACAGGACCACAGAGGTTATACTCTGGGGTAAATATTTTTCATTTGTCTAACTTTGGAAAAAAACTATGTGTCATGAAAAATATCTGTTGCTTTCTGATGTATTTAATTTTGGATAATATAAGGGATTTGAAGATATTGATGGATCTCAGGAAAACTGATGCTAATTGGTATTTGAAGAAATTAATGTGAACTAAATACAAATGCTCTTTAGAGGTTATGTCTTCCTTCTCTGGGAAGACCTTTTCTGCTTTTGCTAGAAGTTACCTGAGTACTTGAAACAGATTAATCTCTTCATAAGTATCCGTGGTTTTAAGTCGGTGTTTATTCAAGTTCTTTTGATGTAACTTAAGAATTCGTTAGCTTCCTTCACAAAGCCTTCCAGACTCATGTTACATTTTTCTGTTTGTGTTTTTCATGGTCATGTATTCACAGACTGCTTTTGTTTAGAACGTCTCTGAGATATGGAGAGTGGTGAGTAGTCTGTAGAGAGGCTCAAAGGACAGCACTTTCTGTAAAGAAGGGTGTTAGGATAGTCACAGATTCCTTTACACATTGGTATCAGATTCTTGCAAGCATGAATAATTTTAGTTATCTTGTTTTCAGATCCTGGCCATGAGGTTGGATGCCTCACCTTGCTGAAAAAGAGACACTGGACCTAAATGGCGCAGCATGATTTTGTTCCTGCTTGGCTAAATTTCTCAACACCACAGTCAGCTAAGGTACTATTCTCCCTTACTATAGTAACTACCCAAATACTAGTTTTTTCATCCCCAGCTGGCCTGTGGCCTCAGTTTTATAATCAGGTGCTTCTTATGTATTCAACCTTGCCTGGGGATTTCAAAAAACATTTTCATAGACTTATTAGCATTCTGTTAATAGTATACAAGTATTATAATTAAACAGTTCACATCAGTGTGTATATTATTGTTACCAAGTGTACCGTTTTTCATTTCATCCTAGGCTTTTCTCATTATATGCATAGTTAGGGCATCCTGTATTAGCTGCAGTACACTTTGGAAATAAAACCTGCTAACCTATTGTGGAGGTCAAAGGGGCAGAAGTAAAAGGGAAGTGGCCCTTGGGTAAACAGATCTTTGGAGTGAACACACATTCATCTTCGGTAGTAGATGAAGAGGAAAAGGGAGAGACAGTGATTGTTCAACCACTACATAAATCTCAGATTAAATCCTAGGAATTCTCTTTGAGAGGCATTAATCTACTTAATGATTTCAGGGAAAATGTGCCTTGCATTAGGGGTAAAGACAAGCAGAATAACCAGTTCATATAGATTAAAGCAGACCTAGTCAAAGTACAAAAAGAACAGCCTACGTTATTAATAAGGAAACATTTAGGAAGCTAGTAAACTTGAAAGTGCTTCTTGTTTTGTGACTAATAGAGAAGGAATGAAATTGATACATAGTCTCAAAAAATTTTCCTATTTTTAAATGTTGATTTTTTTGGGAAGATGCTCCTGGTCTCATCCAGACCCACAACCTTTTGCTCTAAACCTCATTTTGAATTATCTGGGAATGTCAGGATCTCATAATTTGCCTAATCTGACCTAAGCAAGGTTTGAGGGTGGTAGGCCAGAGGGATTGGGGTGTGGGAACCAGAAAAATACTTTAAAAAGTATACAGATCTCATGTCTGCAAAGAATACCAGCAACATGAACTAAGTAAAAAGAATTAGAAGATGTTATTTCAATGTGTTCAATAAAGCTACAGTAAGCAAGGTTGTATGGTTTTGGCATAAGGGTAGACATAAAAGGAATGGAACAGAATAGAGTTCAAAAATAGGCCTCTATGTGTAGTCAGTTTTTTGACTAAAGTGCCAAGGTAATTCAATGCGCAAGTAATAGTTTTTTGTTTTTATACAAGCAGTGCTGGAACAACTGGGCATATCTATATGGGGTGGGGGAGTAAGGAACCTCAACCCTTACTTACTATCATACATAAAAATTAACTTGAAGTGGATCATAACCTAAATTAAAAAGCTAAACCCATAAAACTTTCAGAAGAAAACATAGGAGAAAATCTTTGTGCCCACTGGAATGGGTAAAATAAAAAGACTGACAATATCAACTATGGGCAAGGATATTGATACTTACTGGGCATTATGTAAAAATGTCTACACCCAAACCTTATAGTTTTTCTATAAGCCCTTGTCAAACATATCTGTATTTTTCATGGCTTTATAGACTTTGGTCTCTATCATTTAAGAATGCCATAGAATAAAATTCTTTGGAATAGGAAAGGATATTAGAGTTCATCTATAATGATGTTTTTCAAACTGCTTCCTTTTAGTCATGTTACCTCAGAGACTTATTCTTTCTGCTTGACCTCTTTCAGTGTGTGTAAATGAGTAAAATGGGGGTGATGGCCAAATTGTAGTATTGTTACAGGTATTTTAAGTAATGTTTGGAAATAAATGTTTTATAAAACTGTAAAAACTCTGTAGGACTGGGCGCAGTGGCTCATGCCTGTAATCCTAGCACTCTGGGAGGCTGAAGTGGGAGGATCACTTGAGGCCAGGAGTTCGAGACCAGCCTGAGCATGAGTGAGACCCCGTGTCTACAAAAAAATAGAAAAATCAGCTGGACACGGTGATGCACACCTGTAGTCTAAGCTACTCAAGAGGCTGAGGCAGGAGGATTATTTGCAGCCCCAAGGAGTTTGACGGTGGGAGGGAACCTCTGTATAGTTAGTAATGGCCTATCAGGGTGATATGTAAACCATTGTTTTCTCTTCAATTCCAGAATAATTTACAGAAATAGTAAAACTGTTTAGATTTCCTTTATTTTGGGGGGGCTCAAGCAATCCTCCTGCCTCAGCCTTCCAAGTAGGGACTACAGGTGCACGCCATCATGCCCAGCACAAGATTAATAATTTTAAGTGTAAAGTTTTGGGGCTTACTCCTTGTAGATATTTACAGAGGTTTTGTTTTGTTTTTTCCCTTTCATGTAAAACAATTGAAGTGGCTGCCTTTTCTTCCCTTCTGGGATAAAGGAAATGAATTAATAATTGAATGTGTAACCTGAGATTTGTCTAAATTAATGCAAAGTCCTATGGTACCCTTACGGTCAATATGCTCATAATGGGGATTTCTGTCACCACTGTTACTTGTTCTTTGAAAAGCCTGATGCAAAACCTACTGAGTTATTCATAGGGACTAATAACTATTTATCTGTTTGCCTCTCTATACTTCATCATCTTAGTCACCTACTGCAACCTTTGAGAAACACGGAGAGCACCTACCCCGAGGAGAAGGTAGATTTGGAGTAAGCCGTCGTCGACATAATTCCTCTGATGGCTTTTTTAACAATGGACCCCTACGAACTACAGGAGGTGAGCCATGTCCAACTTTTATGACTATATTTAAGCTACTCAGGGCAGGCCCAGGCTGAGAGTGTATGTCCATAATCTTGAAATAGGATCTTTTGTGAATACAGTTCTCCAATTAGATCCTCTAATAGTCATTACCCAACTACATTGGCTTTCTAGGCTTACCGTTTTTATGTTCTCATGAATCATTTATTCAGTCAAAGAACTCATTTAGAAATTACCTTACAAAGAAAAGATACATTTTGTGATTTGTGTAGAATTTTTATTGAAAAAGTCTCCTTGAAGGCCTTTTGGCAATCCCATAAACCAGATCAGGAAGCATCTGGCCCAATTATTTCTGAATTTGCAGGAAGCAAACAATCTAATGTGTTACTTTTCCTGACTATTCTAGATTCCTGGCACCAGCCCTCCCTGTTCCGCCATGATTCTGTGGACTCTGGTGTCTCTAAGGGAGCATATGCTGGAATCACAGGGAACCCATCTGGTTGGCATGGCTCTTCCCGAGGTCACGATGTTATGAGCCAGCGTAGTGGAGGTGGCACAGGGAACCATCGCCATTGGAATGGCAGCTTCCACTCCCGGAAAGGCTGTTCCTTTCAGGAAAGGCCACCTACAGAGATTAGGGAAGAAAAGAAAGAAGACAAGGTGGAAAAGTTGCAGTTTGAAGAAGAAGACTTTGTAAGTATGAACCCTTAGGTGGCCTGGTTAAACCCCAATAAAAAATGTCTTAAATATGAGACCCTGTTAGTAATAAGAACATTTCAGAAATTATAGAAAAGGCAGTCCCTAAGTTTAGGATTTTATTGTTTGTAGAGGAAGGGAGTTAAATTGATTAGTTTGAAAATAATGACCAGAATTCCTTTGTAACTTTTTTTTCCCCCCGAGACAGAGTCTCACTTTGTTACCTAGACTAGAGTGTAGTGGTATCATCCTAGCTCACTGCAGCCTCAAACTTCTAGGCTCAAGGGATCCTCCTGCCTCAGCCTCCTGAGTAGTTGGGACTATAGGCACGCACCACAATGCCTGGCTAATTTTTCAATTTTTTGTATGAACGGGATATAGATATGTTGCTCAGGCTGGTCTCGAACTTCCTGGCCTCAAGCAATCCTCTCACCTCAACTTCCCAAAGTCTGGGATTACAGATGTGAGCGATTGCACCTGGCCTCATGTTAAATTGCCTTTTACTGACTATCATAAGACAGTTTTTTCCCCTCTTGATTTTGTTCTCTATTATATAAAATAATTCTAAGTATGAACATGCAATTGAGAGTATTTTAGCTGTCACCTATATATTCATTATAACTTTCTGCAGTTGTGTGTTGAATTACATGCCCATAACTTTTTGCCTCTAAATTAAAGGTAGAGTTTTTAGACTACCTTTTTTTGAAATTTTAATAATATATTTTATTTAACAAAATATTTTAACATAAAATCAATTCTTTCATTTATTAATGAGATAATTTATATTTTTATACTAGCTCTTTAAAATTCTGTGTGTATTCTATATTTATAGCACATCTCAATATAGACTATGCACATTCTGAGTGCTCAGCAAGCACAGGTGGCTGATGGCTACTGTATGGGATAGTACAGCTCTAGTTATTTTTAATTTGTACATTAGATTAATCAGTCATTTCTGTTACAGTCATTTCAACATGTTAATAAAGTCAACTAAACAGGAGTCAAAGTTAGGCATTACTCCCTCTATCCCCTACTCTAGGAAGTATCCTCGGGTCCTTGATTTAAATTATATGTTAATGTGAATTCCTACCCACAGGAAACTTTATCCTTGGAAAGGTCTGTACTGCCTTTGCATGTTGAATATTTGTCCAGAATGTTTTAGATATCCAATAGTTAAGAAATAACTATAACACCAAATTGTAATTTTCATTATTTATACAAAAGCAAATACAACAAAGACCAGTGGGAACAATTTAAAAACAATCTGTGTTGCTCATCATAACTAAGGGAATTGATGAAATTCCTATCAAACCAGCAACAGAAGCATTAGAAAGAAAATTACAGTATATTATTATTATAAAACAAATTTCTTTTTATGCTTTTGTTCCACATAAATCAACAGTGGTTATAATAATTTATATCTGACATGAAGTGTTTAAAGTATATTACATAGGAGACAAATGTATTTGGATCCAGATCCCCAGTAGTTTTGGTTTCTAATGCATTTTGGTAAAAAGAGAAGATTATAGCAAATAAGAAATAGCGTGGGGTAAAACAAAAGTATGTTAGAGTGCCTTTTTAAAATAGATACTATACTACTGATTGGCATAGTTTGATTAGAAGCTCCATTATCTCTCCTGTGGCATTCCCAGTGGGGAATTTTGCATGTTTGACTTATTTTTTCTCTTCTGTCACTTAGGCTAGAGTGCAGTCGCATAATCATAGCCCCACTGTAACCTTGAATTCCTGGGCTCAAGCAATCCTCCCACCTTGGCCTCCCAGAGTGATAGGATTATAGGCGTGAGCTACAGCACCCAGCCCATAGCTTTTGAAATCTCCCCAAATTCTCAGATAAAAGCAGAACTCCCAGGCCGGGCGGGCGCGGTGGCTCACGCCTGTAATCCTGGCACTCTGGGAGGCTGAGGCGGGCGGATTGTTTGAGCTCAGGAGTTCGAGACCAGCCTGAGCAAGATGAGACCCCATCTCTACTAATTTACAAAGAAATTAATTGGACAGCTAAAAAATATATAGAAAAAATTAGCCGGGCATGGTGGCGCATGCCTGTAGTCCCAGCTACTTGGGAGGCTGAGGTAGTAGGATTGCTTGAGCCCAGGAGTTTGAGGTTGCTGTGAGCTAGGCTGACACCACAGCACTCACTCTAGCCCGGGCAACAAAAGCGAGACTCTGTCTCAAAAATAAAAAAAAAAAAAAAAAAGCAGAACTCCCTTTAATTATTGTAAGCAATATGAGGATATTTACTCTTACCACTTATATTCAGCATTATATTGGTGTTTGCAGGTGACATGAAAATCCTAAGGACTCTATAGAGAACTATATATGAAATTCCAGAACAGGCAAAGTACCTGTGGTGGGAAAGAAAATCAGAATAAATGGTTGCCTGTGCAGGGTGGGAATTGACTGGGAAAGGGTGTGAAGGGAACTTTCTGGTTGATGGAAGTCGTTTTTATCTTAAGAGAAGTTGGGTGGGTATAAACATTTTCAAAACTCATGGAATCAGGTGTATTTGGTACTTGTGCGTTTCACTGTATGTAAATTTTAGTTTATAGGAAAAAAGATTAAAATCACCAGTAGTGGGACAAATAGCTATCATAATCCTCCTAATGTGATGCACTGAGAAGGATGCATCTCACCTCTGTGATATTCCTTCCAAAAAAAAATGGATAGCCTGGATCTAATAATGAAGAAACATCAGACAAACCCAAATTGAGGATTCTGCAAAAGAATTACAAAAGAACTAGCCTGTGGTTTTCAAAAATGAAGAAAAAAGATAAAGATTAAAGAACTAGAGATGTGACAACTAAAGGCAATATATAAACCTAGATTAATTACTGGGTGAGGGAAAAACAATTTTGTAACAAAATTCTATTGCAGACGTCAGTGGGACCATTTGAGTAAGGACGGTAGATTAGATAATAGTATGTATTGACATTAATTTCCTAATTTTTATAATCTATGATTAACAATAGAATGTCCTTTTAAAGAAATAATATAATGAAATATTTAAGGGTAAATAGCATCGAGTCCTGTAACTTTCAGATGGTTTAGGAAAAAGGTACTTGGAGAGAATAACGAAGCAACAGTGGTAAAATGTTAAGTTTTGAGTGCCAACATAACCACAATTGGAAAATTTCACACTTGAACTTATGTAATGGGTCACAGTCTAAACTGTTTCATGCACAAAATTATTTAAAATATTGTACAAGATTACCTTCAGGCTATATGATGTTTATGAAACAAAAATGAATTTAAGACAAAGTAAGTAGAATTGAGGAACCAGAAAAGTCCACAGATACCATCTATATCAAAGCAAAGTGAGATTTCCCAGCAAACCACTAAAGCCGATAGGGACAAACCACCAAAATCTGAGAGGCCTGGGTAATATTAGCATTTGTGCAGCGGGGGGTTGAAGGGAAGCAACAGGGTACCTGACAGTCTGAAGAATGCCAACAGAGCCAACAGATTTTCTGGAAGGATTGGAGGGCATATTTGAGAGGAGCGGCTATAAATTGGGAGTGGTTTTCCATAATGCAATAACTGGTAAATATGGGCATTCTGGAATAAGATGTGAAGGATGTGTCTGGACCAGTCAGGAGCTCAAACCACATAGTAGTTTGAATAGGGAAAGTTAATAGAAAGAATTACTAGCTATAGCAGGATTGGGGTAATGAAAGAATGGATAATAAGAAGCAAAGAGAACCTTAAAGAATATAGAAATAGCACATATAAAGAGCAACCACTACTCTTAGGGCTAAGGTAAAGGATGCCCAAGGGTAAGTCCCCCATTCTCTAACCACCAACCCAGGGCTAAGATCCAGGTCTTATTAGAAAGTAGCTCACTGAATGGCTACGGCTTACTGAATTGCTGAGGTGCTTCTTACAGGGGGAACATGCTGGAAAGCTGTTCATGAGAAGTGTCATTCTGCTACAGAACTACTCACATGGGGTCCTGAGGGAAGCTGCTGGCCTCCGAGCTTACTTGCACTTCATAACCTGGCTTTGAGGAACTGGGTGCTGCAGGAGCCTTCTGAGTAAGCACACTGAAACAGGAAGCAAAGTTTTTTCCATTGCTCTCCAACGACAAAAGTTAACATGCCAGCTGTCAGAGGAAAAAATTTAAAGTGCCCAGATATATTTACACAGAGAAGGCAGAAAGGATAACTTTGTAACTAAGAAGCAGTAAATTAATAACCAGCGCAGGGTTCTCTCATTGTTTATACTGAGCAGCCAATATTCTCTTCCAGAACAAAGCCTCTCACTGAGAACAAACTGTTGGAAATATAATGCAGATTGAGCTGCAGGGAGACAGAGACAAAAGGAAGGTTGAGGTAAAAGGAGGCCAGGCATGGTGGCTCATGCCTGTAATCCTGGCACTTTGGGAAGGCGAGACAGGAGGATTGCTTGAGGCCAGGAGTTCAAGAACAACCTGGGAAACATAGCAAGACCCTGTCTCTACAAAAAAAAAGGAGGGGGGGAAAAAAAAAACCACTAGGTACTGTGCTAAATGAGCAACATAGATTATCTCAGTGAATTATTAATATTATTCACATTTTACAGGTGAGAAAAGTAAGGTTTAACGGCATTAAAACTTGCCCCAGGGTCACACAGAAAATGATAGTGGGGAGTTTTAACTCAGGAAGTTGACTACAGAGCCCCAGTTTATTTTTGGAGGGGAGACTGAAGTGAGAGGATCACTTGAACCCAGGAGTTTGAGACCAGCCTGGTCAATGCAGCAATACCCCATCTCTACCAAAGAAAAAAAAAAAGGTAGGGTATAGTGGCTAGTCCCAGCTACTCCAGAGGCTAAGGTGGGAGGATTGCTAAGTCCAGGAGTTTGAGATTGCAGTGAGCTGGTGATGATGCCACTACACTCTAGCCTGGGCAACAGAGTGAGACCCTGTCTCCAAAAAAAAAAAGTGGGGATTGGGTGGGGAGGGTGGTGGAAAGCAATGAGGATGTTAAAGAAGTAAGCTGCTGTATTTTTCAACACTCTATGTAAACAATGAGCCACATTTCCAAAAACATCACATATAAACCAACAAAAGGTCAAATTACTTTCTACCTTATAAGGAAAAAGAATAAGGAGCAGATGAATATCTCAACAGACAATGCAAAGTACACCTGTATACATGTCCATAAAACAGGTAAGAACTATAACATACTGTGTTAAATCTCATTGATATTAAGAAAATGGTAAAAAAAAAAAAAAAAACCCGTAATCCAGAAAAACTCAAAATATGGTTCTAGTACTCTAAAAAGAAGTAGTAATCAAAGATTTCAGAAAAATGAAGACTAAACAAGAAGGAGCACAAGAGTAAACACTAACATTTTTCAAGAATTAGAAGACAGGAAAGGAAAACTTATTTCATTTGAAGGACAACTATTGATAAAAGGTAAAAGTGAGGGAAAATGACATAGAAGTTAGGCAAAAAAGATGTAGTGTATATGTGTAATAGGACCCCCCCCCCAAAAGAAAACCAAAACAAAGGAAATGGCTCATTTGCCTTTTGTGTTAAACAAACAAAAAAAAGGAATGGCTTAAATATTGAAAATTATAATTTAAGAAACTTTTTGTGACATACAATAAGATTTGAATTTATAAATTGAAAGGACAGCAATAGTTTGAACAGCCAAGATGTAGTCTCATAAAATACTAGGCTTGAACATAAAAGAGAAATACAGCCAGGCATGGTGACACGTGTGCCTGTAGTCCTAGGTTCTTACAAGGCTGAGGCAGGAGGATCGCTTGAGCCCGGGAGTTTGAGGTTGTAGTGAGCTATGATGATGCCACTGTACTGTAGTCCAGGCGACAGAGTGAGACCTGATCTCAAAAAAAAGAGAAAGTGTCCTTTGGCCATATTCACTTGTTAAAAGAAAGAAAACCAGACTGTAACAGGAAAGATTTATAACAGAAGTAAATGGAATAATAATTACAGTACTCAAGGAAAGAAAATGTGAGCCAAAGATTTTATACTCTGTCAAGCTTATCTTCAGTTATAAAGGTCACGACAAACATCAGTGTATAAGAACTCAGAATATTGTTCCCAAGACTTTTCCTAAGAACTACTATAGAACAAGCTCTGACAAACTAACCAGAAACATAACAAAAGGAATGGTGTTAAATAATAAATATATGATTAATTGTAGAACTAAGACTAAATGAGAGTTAATAAGAGAGTATAATGTGTAATAGCTATGCGGTCTTACAATCTAGATATGATATAACTATTTAGTGGGAAGATAGGGAGAACATGTCAAAAACAGTATTTTAGTAATTTGTGGAATACATTGCTATTCTGAAACTGGTGTGTAATATGGGATAAAGCGATTGAATGGGAGTATTCATTCTATCCTTTGTGTCCTTGAGAATCAGGATTCTGTGTAGATGAGAGGAAATAAAAATAAAGATGTTCAGTTAAAACCCCAAGGTACTCAGTTTGAATTGGAAATATCAGTAAGAGGTTACAAGGTGGGGGAAAAAATATTTCTAGGCTCTGTCTAAGGAACAACATCATAGCGATGAGCAGCCCTAGTGCCACATCGTGGTCTTGAAATACTGTATCTGGACAGGATTTTTATAAGAAAAGCTTGGAGTGTTTTTTTCATACTAGATAACAAAGAAGCAATTGACGACTACTAGGATTGTATCAAAAGGATTTAGAAACCAAATTGAAGAAGGTTCCATAGGCGAAAACATGGGACAGTTTCATGCATCAATTAAAGATAATAACTGCAAGCGTTTGAATCACATCAAATATGATGAGGTCCTTGAGTTCACAATGTTAACTGCCTCATCTTAGGAACAAGCATGTAACCTGTCTTTTCCCTATGAGCTGTATCACTGAATCACCAAATAATAGATGACTGGAAGTTCCTTTTTAGGGAAGTATGCTAGCTTATAAAGAAGGAATTATACAATTAGAAGATCATTGTTTCACATCTTATATTGAGTCAACAGTTTTAGGCTATGAGTATCAGTGTCTGCCAGCATCACAAAAAGATGCACAACCAGATGTTATGTGTCTCCTAACGGTAGAACACAAAACCACCAAGTCATTGCCTTGCCGTAATTTAAAGAAAGAATCCTGTAACCTCTAGAACTTAACCTCTTGGATCAGCTATCAGTTTGTAGGAAATACAGAGGTATGCGATTTTTTTAAAAAAACTAGTAAATTAAAAGTTAAGAGATGTTTCTTGGATGTAAAACTGTAGCATTGAGTTATACACACTTCGATAATAAAAGAAAAGCAATGTGCTGATCATCGTAAGTCAGTATAGTGGTTATTTTTAGAAGGGAAGGAGAGATTTTTAAAAGTTTTAAAACTACATTTTTAACAGTTGAAAGATCAGAGATACTGCATAAATAGAGGCATGTCTCTTGACAACTGTAGATAGAATGTGACTAAGAGCACATGCCAAAATAAAACAAGAAAACAACCACAGCTTTTATCCGTAAGAGCGCCTCCTGCCTATACTATTCCATCTAGAGGAATGTATGTATTGTTCCTTCATATTCTGCCACTGATTTGTCTGCCACAGTGAGTTGGTGGCTTGGTTTGTGCATGTTCTTCTATTATAGTGGTTCTTACCTTGACTAGTTGACAATATATAACCTTCTGAGGCCCTGCCCCTAAAGATTCTGATTCAGAGGCTCTGTGGTATAGTCTGGGTGTCTTTGTATTGTTTGTTTGATGTTCCACGGGCAGTTGTACTAAAAAGCCTTTTTTTCCCCCACCTTGTTCCCAGATTGTAAAGTTTGGGTTTAGACAGCAGTGTTATGCTCATGCCCCCTATATACAATTAGTTATTAAGTCTAGTCTGTTGTTCTTCACTCTTCTCTATACTCTCCCTCATCTCTTTCTCTACTCCTGTTGCTTTCAGTGCCCTCCTGAACTATGGAATTGATCCCCTAATGGTCTCTTAGTTGATGTTTAAACCCCTTAGATCCATCCCTCAAGCTACTATGAGAGTAACTTACAAATTGATGATTGAGTTGTGTTAACTCTGTATGCAAGATGGATCCCCATTACCTGCAGAACAAAATTTTATCTCCCTGAAAGATCTACCACAAGCTGGCTCTTGCCTATTTTGTCAAATATCTCTTTTCCCACAGAATGGTCCCCTTCCTCCCTAGCTGAACTATTTGCATATCGGTAAATATTCTTTTTCATACTTTCCTGTCTTAGTGTTCATTGAGTTTTCTGTTCCTGGGATCACCCATTTTCCAGCTTTGAAATTCATCTTTAAGGACTCTTGTTTGTTATCACCTGTAACAAAAACTTTTATGATGGCAATTCTCTTTCAAGGGGAATTGACATTCCTCCCTGAATAGTACTCCTTCTTCCCTAATGTGAATTTTTATCTTTATACTTGTAACCTTTTATTGTACTTGTCTACAAGTTTATCTTTGTAGTATAACTGTGATCCTTGTGAGCACAGGCACTCTTCTTAATTGTCTGAATTGCCCTTGTATTCCTAGCACGGTTCCTGGCAAGTGGTCTGCCTCTGCCCTGAAGCAGTCTTAGAAATGCAGCGAATCCTATACATTTCACTGACCAGATTGTCCTCCTTAAATCTGAGGAAAGTTTAATGAAAGTAATCCACTTTCTCAGTTCATTCAACTTTCTGTGCCTCCACATTTGGTGTATATATCCTATAGGAAAGTGGGAACTTGCACATTTAGTCTGTGTATTTAAAAAATAAATGCCTTTTATATCAAAGGAAATGGAACTCAAGAGAGCCTAAGATTAACATAATACCTATTGATTTTGTATTTCAGTATCTTCTATTTGTTATAGTTCTGAATACAGTGTTAAATTATTAAGTGCTGCTAATATGTAATTATTTGATAGATTCCATGGTGATGGCTATTTTGTGAAAAGTGCCAAAACGATCACCTTTCTGTATCAACCATTCATATCCCTTTTTTCCTAGCCTTCTTTGAATCCAGAAGCTGGCAAACAGAATCAGCCATGCAGACCTTTTGGGACGCCTTCTGGAGTGTGGGGTAGGTAGATTTTGCTGATTTTAAAGGTACAACTTTAAAATTTTTCTTAGCAGGGAGAGGAGCAAAAATTCTTTATTTCTTTTTTGTTTTTTTATCTCTTGTTTCTCATCTCATCCATTTGCCCATACTAACTTCTTCAGTAATCTAAGTGTCTACAACTATAGCAGGTTACTCTGTCCCCCAAAATACTATTGAAAGTAATCATGGTAGTAGAGTTAGAATATAGACAACAGAGAGCTGTAGAACCCTGCATTTGGAATCAGCCTTTAAGTAAAGGGAGAATAATATAAAGTTCATAAGAAATAATCTTTAATTAGCATTGCTAATTTATGTATAACAAGTTATATTTTATATGTTATGATTGTCTTCTAAACATATGGTGGGTATACATAATGATACATCCTAAGCATTCCCCCATATATAAATATATGTGTGTATATATTTTTGTTTTTGTTTTGGAGACAGAGTCTCATTCTGTTGCCTGGGCTAGAGTGTAGTGGTATCATCATAACTCACTGCAGCCTCAAACTCTTGGGCTCAAGCAATCCTCCTGCCTCAGCCTCCTGAGTTGCTGGAACTACAGGCGCACACCCCCATGTCCGGCTAAGTTTTTATGTTTTTAGTAGAGATGGAGTCTTGCTATAGCTGGTCTCCAACTCCTGAGGTCAAGTGATCCTCCTGCCTTGGCCTTCCAGAGTGCTAGGATTCCAGAGTGCTGTACCTGGCCTGTGTATATTTTTTAAGTGACAGGATTTCATTATGTTGCCCAGGTGATGCTCCCACCTGATCCTCTTGAGTAGCTGGGATTACAGACACATACCACTCTGTCTGTCTCCTCCATATTATTATATACTCTTTCCAGAAGTAGTTCTTTGAAAGGTTTTGTAATACCACATCCTATGAATATAACATTTTGTTCAACCAGGTTCCCATTGGATTTTTTATTTTTTGGTATTTATAAATGATGCTTATTATGTCGGGCAAGGGGAAAATATATATAAATGCATGCAAATGTTGGGAATAACTAGACTTATAAAAAAAACATATAGGAATCAGTGTATTTCAAATCAAAGCTAATCTGTGGCATTGACAAATTGGACTATCCTGGTCCCTTCATTAAACATGTTCACTAGCCACGCATCTTACTGGGAAGTCTTCAACATATCTAAACAGTGGTTTTGGATCCAGTGTTATAAGATTAATGGTGATTGCTATACCTTCGCCTCTTATTTTTTAATAGACTTTTATTCTTTCATATGAATTTTTCAAACCAATACGTTTAAATATGTTGTCTTCTATTCCTACTTTGTTGAGAACATTTATTGTAAGTGAATATTGAGTTTTATTGATTGCTTTTATCGTGGTATATTGAGATTATATTGAGTTCCTCTTTTTTTAAACCTGTTAATGTAAATTTCATTGAAAGTTTTATGTTGACCCATCCTTGCATTCATGAGAGAAACTTTACTTGATTATGGTACATTGTTTTATATGTACACACAATACACATTTGTACTATATGTGTTACTGAAAGCTCAGCACTTGTCTTCGAGGCCTTGTCAGAAGAATGAGGACAAGTGGTCTCTGAGGAGAAGGAAAGAGAAGTTTATTAATTTGCCAGCAAATGAGGAGGTTGGCAGACTCCCGTCTGAAAGTACCAGCGTCCATTCTCTTTGTTAATGGTGTATAGTTTTGCTCAAGTTTGCTTTGTCAGAGAGTCCCATGACAGACTCCTTTCCCTAATTACCTCATGTCTTTCCATGCCCATGCTGACAGGAGCTGCTGCCCTTCGATATATTCTTGTTTGGTTCATGCCTGACCACACTATACATACATTAGACATGTTGTGCTCTTGAAGAATTGCTAACATCTTTGGGCTTTCCAGCTGATTTATGAATTTAGTATCAAGTGCTTCATATGCAGCCTTTTTTCCTACAATTCCCTGGTAGTCTCACTTTTGACAGTACCTATTAAGTGCACTCCAAGAAATGCTTGGGCCTGTCTCAGCTGTCAGCTGTTTGTTGAAGGTGAGCCCAAAGTATAAACATATACTTCATGTTACACAACAGGCTTGACATTCTTTTGTCTCTTTACTATTTTATTTCACAGAAAACCCACCTAGTGCCAAGCAACCCTCCAAAATGCTAGTTATCAAAAAAGTATCCAAAGAGGATCCTGCTGCTGCCTTCTCTGCTGCATTCACCTCACCAGGATCTCACCATGCGAATGGGAACAAATCATCATCCATAGTTCCAAGTGTCTATAAGAACCTGGTTCCTAAGCCTGCACCACCTCCTTCTAAGGTACGATTTAGAATCAGTGTAAGAACCTTGCACAACAGAGCCTTAGGAATAAATCAACTTAGTAAATTTTTTCCTGTTAAATCATTCACCAGATATTCATTTAGCACCTGTTACATACATTAGTAGCAGTATACTGTCTCCACATTCTCTGCTGCTGCCAACTGGATCTTTAGTAGGCCTCTCATACTTACTAGCTTCATCTCCTAAATCTGCTCCTCTCGATTTGCAGGGTTTTTTTTTTTCATACCATCAACATCTGTCTGATCACTCGGCTTGAATACCTTGACTACTTCTCTTCTTAGTCATTCCCCTCATCCAAGCAATTAAAAAGCCCCTATCAGTTACTCCCTCTATGCTGTCCTTGTTTAGGGCCATGTCATCTCACATTTACCACTATAGTATATCCTGCTTTTTTTCATCTGTCTATATTTACGTTCCTCAGAACTGCTAGAATGATGGTCCTAAAAACAGTACACCTCATCCCTTCCTTAAATCCCTTCAGTGATTAGTAAATTTTATCTGTGAAGGGCCATATAATTTAGGCATTGCTGGTTATATATGGTCCTTGTTGCACATTGCATATGCCTCTTTTTTTACTTTTAAACAACACTTTAAAAATATAAGAAAGATTATTAGCTCACGAACCACACAAAAATGCCTCAGGTTAGATTTGGCCCACAGGTTGGAGTTTGCCAGTCCCTAATACAATAATCAGTGTCCAAACTACTTTGCAGTGGCGTGAGTAATTCCTCACAGACTAAATCTAACCCATCCTTTGCACCTTACTGCCCTTTTCTTCTCTTGACTGGGAAGAAATTATTCTTCAAGTTCATGCTGTCCTCTCTGTGAATCCTTTTCTATCATATACATCTAAAGATCTAATTAATATCTCTGTGATCACATAGCACTCTTGTGTCACTTATCACAACAGCTGTGGTACTTTTATTGCATCTATTTGTTTCTTCACTTGGTCGTAACCTTAAGTGCACTTCAGGTCCTTTTCATATTTGTATCCTTTGCACCCTTACATAAATACATAATAATTGTTTGAATGAATTCCAGCCACATAATTAGCATATGTGCTGAAGTGAACACAACAAATAATTAGAACTTACTGTGTCATTAGGAGAAAAACCAGTGAGCATTAATATTAATTCACTTTCCGTTGTGTATAGGCAGTGTGTTTGGTGCTTGTTTGCAATACAAAGTAGTGCAACATCAGTTATGACTCTGTGAGGCACTGGAGCTTAAGAAATATCTAAGACTGGGAATCATGCCAGTGACAATAATCAAAGCTTTCAAGGTAGATTAGATCTACAAGGGAAGAGGATAGAGGAAGAGTAGTAAAGAATGGGAAAGTAACAACATAATCAATAGTATTGAGAAATTATAGTTCAGACATACAGAAAATGGTAGGCTATCACAGAAATCCAGGTGGGTGAGTTTAAAATAGCAACAGGGGTTGTCAACACCTGTCACTTGCTGCTAGCAAGTTGAAGAACATAACTGAAAAAAGCCTTAGCAATGGCAAAGTTTTGGGTGACCTTTGAGTTGAAGTTTTAGTAAAGAGAGTAAAGTAGGGCTAAAAACAAGATTCCAGGGGTTTTTGGAATTATGTGGGTAAAAGCGGAGGTAGTGATACCTTTGAGCCTTGACAGTAAAAGGAACCAGAGTATTGGTGGTGGGTGAGGTGAAAGGATGAGGAAATCTGTTGGAAGAAGCTTCTGGGAACAACTTGAAATATACTTGAAAGAGAAGAGGCCATTAAAGAATCATGGGCCAGGAAGAAATGAGTAGAATAAAACTTACAAGTGCAATTATTTTTGAAAAGGGTTTAGGATACTTATTCCTCTGATTTAGAAGGGAAAGAATATGAATTCAAATGAAAAAAATAACTATTATAAAGAAGGAAACAGCCTAGCATGGAAGTTACTAACACATTAGCACACGTTATGTTTGTCCCATTCCTTAAGAGTTTATAAAGAGCTTTCATAAGTGTTAGTTTATTTGAGATGTATGCAAGCATTCCGTTAGGCTATAGAAACTATGAAAATGAGTAAGAAAATGCCATCGTGTCCTCAAGGATCTCATAAATCTTTTAAAGACGAAGAAGTGACAAGGATAAAAATCATGATATAGGGCTGGGCGTGGTGTCTCACTCCTGTAGTCCCAGCTACTTGGGAGGCTGAGATATGAGGATCCCTTGAGCCCAGAAGTTTGAGACTGCAGGGAGCTATGATCACACCATTACACTCTAGCCTGGACAACTGAGTGAGATCCTATCTCTAAAATAAAAAAATTTTTAAGTCATAATACAGAGCTTAGGATCACTTTAGCCCCCTTAGGAGTTGAATAGTGGGAAGTAAATTAGACACAGGAAGAAAGCAAAGGACATTCTTGCCTGGGAAACTGGGATAACTATGGAAGATTAGGTTTCAGGAAAAGTGAGTGTGGTTCTGGGTACCTAGAATGTGAGATGTTATAGGAAGGAAGAGGTAAGATGAGAATAGGCAGTTGTCGATTTATCCATTCATTCATTTTATCTAAACATTAGCAACAGTTACTAACATTGAGTATCTGCATACTAAACATTTGCTGCTGGAGACACAAAATAATACGTGGTCTC